>CAOKZL010003837.1:0-66535 GCA_948472985.1 Iguana delicatissima | reverse complement strand
CGAGCTAGAGACCTTCATGGCCGGCTGCCGGCTTTACATACAGGTCCGGGGCCAAGACTTCCCCAATGAGCGAGCCCAGGTGGCATTCATGATAAGCCTGCTCTCCGGGATGCCGGCCAAGTGGGCCATGCCCCTGCTCCGCCAGAATAGTGGTGTGCTGGACAACATGGCCATGTTCCTGCAAGCGTTCCGGGCGGTGTGGGGAGATCCGGTGCAAGCCGAGATGGCAACTGCGCCAGCTACAGCAGGGCCAGGGCACGGTGCGAGACTATCCACCACGTTCCGCCTGCTGGCGCAGGACCTGGCCTACAATGACCCCGCCCTCCAGGATCAGTACCGGGCCAGCCTTTCGGCGGAGATCCTGGACGAACTGGCTCGCAGTCCCCCGCCGGAGACGCTGGAGCTGTTAATCCAGCAGGCCTCTGGATCAACGGGTGCCTAGAGGCCCAGAGGAAGGCCCGATGGGCAGGCTCCTCCAGCACGCTCACCTGGGCGCCGGCTCCCTGGGAGGTCCCGCCCAGCCGGTCCGGGGAAGATGTCTCCGCCGGCGGGGCCAGTAGTGAAGAGCCCATGCAGCTCGGGGGGCATGACCCTGCCTGACAGCCGAGGAGAAGGAGAGCCGGCGGCAGGCGGGTCTGTGCGTGTACTGCGGCCTGGGAGGACACTTCGCCCGCGTGTGTCCATCGAAGTCCACTGCTCTGGGGGCGCCGGGAAAAGCCAACGCCCAGGTCTAGAGAGTCTGCGAGGCCTGGGGGAGCCCGGAAGCGGGACAGACGCAGACACATCGGTACGGAGACGGGACCCCCTGTTGGTGGCCGCCGCAGTGTGCTTTGGCGAGGCACAGCCCATCCCCATGGGGGCCACGATCGACTCTGGGGCATCCAACAACTTCCTGGATCTCCAGTTCGCCCGGGACCACCAGATCCCACTGGTGCTGCTACCAGAGCCACGGCCGGTGGAGACTATCGATGGGCGGTTGCTGAAGTCAGGCCCCTTCACCCACCAGACGGTCGAGGTGGGTTTCGAGATCCAGGGCCATTTCGAGTGGGTGAGCTTCTTGGTGGCCGCAGTGCCCTGTTTTCCAGTGGTGCTGGGGATGCCTTGGCTCTCACGGCATGACCCGCATATCTCCTGGGCACGGCACGAGGTGCTGTTCGTGTCCGAGTACTGCCAGGAGCACTGCTGGCCCGAGAAGCTGATGGCGATCCTAGAGACCCCCGGGGCCGGGACATCCATTGAACTGCCGCAGAAGTACCAGGAGTATGCGGACGTGTTCGACCAAGGAGGCCGACCACCTACCCCCACACCGGGTCTACGGCTGTGCCATAGACCTGGTGCCAGGGGCCTCGATCCTGGCAGGCTGCATCTACGCGCTCTCGGAGCCGGAGTTGGCAGCCCTGTGGGAGTTCCTAGAGAAGAATCTGCGGCAGGGCTTCATGCGGCCGTCGACCTCCCCAGCTGGGGCACCGGTACTGTTTGTCCGCAAGAAGTTGGGGGAGCTGCGCCTTTACAACGACTACCGCACCCTCAACCGGATCACCATCCGTAACCACTACCCGCTGCCCTTGATTCTGGAGCTGCTGGAGTGGCTGCGCCATGCGACGGTCTTCACGAAGCTGGACCTCCACAGGGCCTACAACCTGGTGCGGATCCGGGCCGGTGACGAGTGGAAGATGGCGTTCCAGACCTGGTACGGACATAACGAGTACACCGTCATGCCCTTTGGCCTGTTGAACACCCCGACCGTGTTCCAGCACTTCGGGAACGACGTCTTCTGGGACTACTTGGACCGCTTCGTCATCATCTACCTCGATGACTTCCTGATCTACTCCCTGAACCGGCAGGTCCATGAGGCGCACGTGTGCGCCGTGTTGCAGCGGCTGCGGGAGCACCACCTCTACGCCAAGCTCAAGAAGTGTGCCTTCGACCTCTCAGAGGTCAACTTCCTGGGCTACCACATGTCCCACCGGGGAGTAGAGATGGATCTAGCGAAGGTAGAAGCCATTGTGTCCTGGCAGGCCCGAGGAGTCGCAAGGACGTGCAGCAGTTCCTGGGGTGCACCAACTTCTACCGGAAGTTCATTCCCGATTACGCGTCGTTGACCGCCCCTATCACCAAGGTGCTCCACGGCAAGGAGCCGTTCCAGTTGACCACCGAGGCCCAGCAGGCGTTCGACCGGTTGAAGACCCACTTCACGACACAGCCCATCCTGCAGCATCCCAACCCCCGGCGGCCCTTCGTCCTGGAAACCGGCGCCTTGGACGTCGCAGTCGGGGCGGTCCTGTTGCAGAGTTCAGGCCCGGAAGGGGAAGCTCCGGCTGTGTGCCTACCACTCCCGGCAGCTGACCCCTCCCAAGCGGAACTATACCATCTGAAAAAGGAGCTCCTGACGGTCAAGGCAGTGTTCGAGGCTTGGCGGCACCTCCTGGAAGGCGCGTTGCACCCAGTGCAGGTGCGGACTGACCACCGCAACCTGGAATACCTGCAGACCACCCGGAATCTAACACCGCGACAGATGCGTTGGGCCCAGTTCTTCTCCCGGTTCCACTTCCGGCTACAGTACGTGCCGCGGGCCTGCAACCAGCGCGCGGACGCCCTGTCCCAGAAACCCGAATACACCGCTTCACCAGAGCCGGAGATCCGCTGGACCATCCTGCGCCCCGAAAACTTTGCAGTGGCCATGGTCGTGACGACCCTGGTGGAGCGGATCCAGGAGGCCCAGTCCCGGGAGCCGCCCTGGGAGACCTTAAGCCTGGGGGACACCTCCTCCCCATGGTCAGAGCGGGGGGTGCTGCTCTACCATCGCGACCGGCTCTTTGTGCCCCTGGCCCCTGTCGTGAAGAAGTGCTGCACCTCTGCCACGATGGGAGGCCCGCAGGGCACTTTGGCCTGTTTAAGACCCTGCACCTTGTGACCCGGGAGTTCTGGTGGCCCAGGGTGTGCGGGGATGTCGACCGTTACATCCGTCCCTGTCCCGTGTGTCGCCGCGCCAAGGATCCGATGGAGAGGCCCTCTGGATTGCTCCAGCCCCTGCCAACTCCCGCAGGACCCTGGCGGACCATCTCCATGGACTTCATCACCGAGCTCCCGCCGTCCAGAGGCCACACCGTCATACTGGTGGTGGTGGACCTCCTCACGAAGATGGCACACTTCGTCCCGTGTCCGGCACTACCTTCCGCAAAGGAGACGGCACGCCTAGTCCTGGAGCGCGTCTTCCGGCTGCACGGCCTCCCCGAGGGGAATGTGACCGATCAGTGGGCGCAATTCACTGCCCGGTTCTGGCAGTGTTTGTTGCGGCAGTTGGACATCGAGCCTCGGCTGTCGTCGGCCCATCACCCGCAGACCGATGTCCAGACCGAGCGCACCAATGCCACGCTGGAGCAATACCTGCGGTGTCACAGTTGCTACCAGCAGGACAACTGGGTCAACCTCCTGTCCGTGGCCAAGTTCACGTATAACAACACCGTCCATGCCTCCACCCAGCAGTCCCCGTTCCTGGCCAACTACGGCTTCCACCCGCGGTGGTTCCCGCCGGTCGGGGCGCCTTCCGCGGTACCCGCCGCAGACCGGTGGCTCCAGGAGTTGCGGGCTATCCAAGAGTTACTGCGGGAGCAACTGGAGCACGCCAAGGAGGCGTACAAGTGGGGGGCAGACCGGCACCGGCAGCCAGGGCCACCTCTGTGGGTCGGGGACCGTGTCTGGCTCTCCACGCGCTTCCTCCCGCCCGGCCACCCTAGCCGCAAGCTAGATGCCCGATACATAGACCCTTTCACCATCCGGGCTCAGGTAAACCCCGTGGCCTTCCGACTACAACTCCCGCGCACCCTGCGGATACACCCTGTGTTCCACAGGTCACTGCTTCTGCCAGCCACGGGGGTGCGACCAGACACCAGCCCCGGAGTCCCACCAGCTCTGATGCTCGTCGATGGCGAGGAGGAGTCCGAGGTGGCTGGGATCTTCGACTCCCGCCGGCGGCATGGACGCTTACAGTACTTGGTGGACTGGTGGGGTTATGGCCCGGAGGAGCGCTCCTGGGAGGATGCAACAGATATCCATGCACCACGGTTGGCGCAGGCCTTCCATCGCCGCTACCCAGCGAAACCTCATCCCCCACAGGGTGGGGGGCGACCCTGGGGAGGGGAGTGATGTCAGGGCCTTGGGTGTGGCCGCGCCGGCGGGCGCCGCAGAGGCCGACGCCGCGGCTACCTCCGATGAGGAGGAGGGGGGCTCGGGCCCTCTGGAGTCCGCAGCCGATGACGGGGACCGCGCGGTCGCCGTGGGGTACTCCGCCACTGGCGGGGAGCGCCGGGACGCCGCGGCGGTCACCGATCCCGGTGGGGGTCTCCCCGGCGTGACGGAGGCCGCCGCCGCTGAAGAGGACCGTCCCGACGCTGCGGAGGCCGCTGGCCCGGCTTCCATGCCGCTGGGGATGGCGGGCGGAGACTCGTTGGAGGAGGCGGGCCCCGGGCCCAATCCTGGGGCACCGCCTACTCGTGAGACCGCTCCTGAGGAGGCTGAAGCCTCCACCCCGCCGTTGACATTCCAGCGGTGGCGGTGGCTCAAGGAGGCCAGCCGCCGGTCCCGGAGGCTGCAGGAGAAACACCTGGGGGCTGGGAGCTCCCAGCTGTAGCACAGCTGGAGTCCCAGCTACGTACTCGGGCCGGATTGGCTGCCGGCTACTCAAGGGGTCTTCTTAAGGCTGGCGTGGGGCTGGGAGAGGCACGGAGCAACAACTGTCGGTTTTCCGCGCGTCTGTCGCCCGTGCCCTGTTCCAGTCCGGCCCGTGTCTGTGTCCTGCTGCCCGGCTCTTCCAAGACCCTCCCTTGCGTTAATGTGAAGTAACCACTTTGTGTTTCAGGTGAGGCAACCCGCCGTTATTTTCTGTTGAAGCCTGCTGTCAAGGTAAACCTTAGTTCAAATCGCTGGTG
Source organism: Iguana delicatissima (assembly GCA_948472985.1). Lineage (NCBI taxonomy): Eukaryota > Metazoa > Chordata > Lepidosauria > Squamata > Iguanidae > Iguana > Iguana delicatissima. The sequence goes on along the minus strand of CAOKZL010003837.1, from coordinate 61,607 downwards.
TACTGCAGCGCCTCTGCTATAGACTGTAATAAACGCTGCTTGTGACCAGCACTGGACCGGCTCCTGCTTGACCTCGGCCCGCGCTGACAGAACTGGACAAAATTGAAATTATCTTTATTGGGAAGAATGTCGGCTATAAAAATGATGGTGTTACCGAAGATGAACTATCTATTCCAGAATTTACCAGTAATAATAATTGAAGATGTTTCAGAGAATGGCAGAAAGACCTTTCAAAATATATCTGGGAGAAAAGAAACCTTGAATAAAATGGAAAATCTTGACTGATAAAAAAGAAAGAGGAGGCTGCGGATTACCTGACTTGAAATTATACTTTTATGCAAATGGAATGATTTGGATAAAAGATTGGATAATGTTGAAAAATGAAAGAACATTGAATTTAGAAGGCGCAGACCTCAGATTTGGATGGCACAGGTACCTTTGGTACAATAAAGGAAAAATAGATAAAAAAAAATTCAAACCATTATGTTAGAAGACCATGGAAAAGGAAACTGTTCTCTAGAATCCCACTTTGGGTCTCACCTCATGAAACTTTATAAGGAAAATGGAAAGACCCTAAAGAAAGCTGGATTATTACAGAGAGATAATACTTGATGATGGAAAAGACGGCTCACGAATAAAAACAAGAGAAGAATTGACAAATGAAGGTTGGAGCTGTCAATAGTTTTTACATATACAATTGAAAGAAAGGTTAAAAATGGATCAGAAGCTTGAAGGTTTTGAAAAAAATGCTCAATTAAATGAATTTGAAAAAAAAATTGAGAAAAAAGAACACCAAACATCATACTTTTATAAGTTTATGTTAGACAGAGAATTAGAGACTGAAGTAATAAAAGACACAATGATCACGTGGGCTCGAAATATAGGTCATGAAATAAAGCTGGAACATTGGGAAAAAAGTTGAAGAGACCTCCCAAAATTTACTTTGGCGCAGAATTTGAAAGAGAACCATTTTAAAATACTGTATAGATGGTATTTGGACCCAGACGAGTTGAGCAAAATATACAAGACGAATGAGAAAAAATGTTGGAAGTGCAAAGAAGAAAATGGTACATTTTATCATATGTGGTGGCAATGCCCAGAAGCAAGAAAATATTGGGAAAAATTCATAAAAGTATGATGGAAATTTTACAGATAAACATACCAATGTCACTAGAGGTATTCTTACTGAATATGACACATCAAGTTGATAAAGACTATATTAAACATAAAAATACAATCTTATATATGGTGACAGCAGTCAGAATAATATATGCAAAACATTGGAAAAGGAACAATATACCAGAGATGGAAGAATGGTTGAATAAACTGTTAAAATTAGTAACATACGATGCTCTAACCCACGCACTGAAAGGAGAGAAGGAAAGGAAGAAAGGAAGAGAAATGGTGGCTGTGAAGAAATATATCGAAATTAACTGGACTCAAGAAAACAAGGAAGAATGAAAGGAAAGAGAAGTGAAGACTGACAGTAAGCAAAACAGGTCAGAAAAATCTAAATAATGTCAATACCCAGGCAAGTCAACAATAATAGTAATAGAGTGGAGGTATCAGATAGAAAGAAGGTTTAACATCCAAACAAGGGAAAGTAGGAAGTGGAAATGATAGAAAAAATGGATAAGGATCTAATTATGAAATTTTTATGTAAAAACGGTTGAAAAATAATGGCTGAATTGTGCCTGAATAAGAAAATAATTTAAAGTAAAAGAATATATGTTAAGCGTGACTTGATTCAGAAAAATATATATCAAATTAGAAGATCCTAACTTACAACAATAAGGAAAACCAAACAAATGTAAAATTTAAGTTAGTAGTTATGTATTTATGTAATAACCATTTTATACAATCTAAAATATGAATATGACTAGTTGATCATTGATGTTTATAATGATGAAGTTTTATAAAAAACAAAAAACAGCACCAGGAATCTTGTTAAGGTATTTCAGAACCAATTTCATGACACATGAATAGCATGACCAATGATCAAAAGTACCATGCTTATTCACAGTACATTGTGAAATCTGCATTACTGAATTGTAATGCTTAGTTCAGGAAGTATTATTTCATAGAATTATAGAGTTGTAAGAGACTACAGGGGGCAACCAGTCCAACCCCCTGCTATGCAGGAACACACATCAAAGTACTCCCAACAGATGGCCATCCAGACTCTTGTTTTAAAACCTCCAAAGAAGGAGACTCCATCACACTCTGAGGCAGCATATTCCACTACCAAACAACTCTGAACATCAAGAAGTTCTTACTGAGGTTCAAGTGGAATCTCCTTTCCTGCAGCTTGAATTCATTGCTCCTTGTCCAGGTCTCTGTGGCAGTGGAAAACAAGCCTACTCTCTCCTTGAAATAACATCTCTTCAAATATTTAAACATGGCTACCATGTCCTCTATTAACCTTCTCTTCTGCAGACTAAACATACTCATATTTCCTGTTTTTAGTATTAATTTTTATCATGAGCTTTAAGTTGATTCCAGATAAGGAATCCTTTCAATTAAGAAACTAGAGATTATTTATCTGAGAGACTTTCTTCCTTGATTCACCAAACTGTTCATAGTGATTATGAATTATTTGTGTTACTTATTCAAAGATTCATGATTATAACTAAGAAAAATGATAACCTCACTACTAACATTTGTCAGAACTTCTGTATTGGGAAAAAGGAATATATTTTGTGAAAGTTTAGGTACAGAATCTTTCTTATTTTTTTTTCTTTTTGTTTTGCTTTCCCCCAGTTTTTGCTTTTGCCTTCTCATTTTTAAGGATATTTTTTCCTTCGTATATTAGCGGAAGCAGCATGGAGACTCATACCTAGTTCATTATCTTATTATTTTTCTTTCTGTACAGAACTCATTTTACCTGAAGAACTGAGTGTCTTCTTGCATATTTAACCTTGAAAAAAGGACTTTGCATTATCTCATACCTTTTCATTCCAGGAATATTTGACTTTTCAATTTAAGAACTTTATTTTCTGAGTTAATCTTATTGGAGCTGTGACACTGTAGGTTTATTTCCAGTCTCTTAAGTTGACTTCCAGCCTTGCAAGACTGGAAATTCCCTCCCAGCGTTTTACTAGGGTTATTGCCAGCCTCCCAAAGCTGATTCCCATGCTTGGAACAACTGGCAATCTCCCCAACTCTATCAGGTATGCTGCCACCCCCCCCCCGAATTATGAATCATTTGGACAGGACAGGAGGGACCCCGCCCAATCTCTAAGCATAAGGATCTTCCACCTCCCCATTCCCCTGAGTGAGAGGTCCTATGTAGCGTGTGCCAACCCTGGCGTGGAAATGGAGAGAAACAGAGGTTTATAGAAGTGTTTTAATCAAGGCATGCAAATAAACAATATACATTTGGGAGACTCCCCTCTCCCAGGTACACTTAGTTACAAGAATTTACAAAACAGATATAACAGCACAGATACATTCTTAAGATCAGCCAATTCCCAAAATAACAACATCCCTAACGCGACTAACTACTTATTTCTAGTTACTCACAATTAGGTTATAGGCGTAGATGGTCTACAGGAGAAGGGGGGGGGGGTCCAGGAGACACGGCATGCTGCCAGCTCGACTGGCCCAGCTCTCCTCTCTTTCTCTCTCAATCTCTCTCTGGCCACATGGCCTCTCAGAAGTTTTATATTTTCCTCCTTGGAAGGATCTGGAAGCATCTCCAAGATGCCCACCTCTTTTCCTTTTGGTTGGTCAATTCTCACCTTGTGACCTGTGATGCTGACCCTTTCCTTTTGGTTGGTCAACTCTCACCCTGTGACCCTTGATGTAATCCCAACACCTCATTAACCCTTGGTTTACCTGAAGAGGGAAGTATCTCCCTTTGATAAGCCTAGATAATGGGAAGCCCCGTTATCACAGGAGCTATCGGCACATTCACAGCCCCCAGCATGTTTGGACCCAAACCTCTGAGACTAACCATGTTATATCCTTTCTGGAGTTCACAGTTGCGTGAGAGCAATAACAGTGTTGTCATTTTCATTGTTGTTTGGGTGTTTCATTTTACTGTTTTAAGCTGTTGGAATTCTCTTGAACCACTCCAGTCAAATTTGAGGGCTACTGGAAGTTAGGTTATCCAGTTTCCTGACAGCAAGAAATCTCTTCAGCCTTTGTCAATAGGAATTTTGTTTCACACAGAAAAAAGAATGGAATTTCCATTGTTCTAAAGCATGGGGGAAAGGTCTGCAGTGATTTTTTTTTCTATACTTTTTGACATCATGGATGACGACAAAATACATATTTTTCACCTGTGAGATCATGCAGATTACCAGAATCTATACAAATTTCAGGGCATTGCCACATATAAAATACATTATTACATCAGGCATCATATCCTGTGTTTGACAAGCATTAAACATATTTACTATATAGCCACATTCTCTCTGACACAAAATGTGTGTGTGATATTTATTGCAACTCACAAGTTTGGCTATAAGAAAGCAAAATGAGACAGTGCTCCTCCAAATGAGAATTCTGATTTCCCAAGTGAAATTTTCCCTCAGTGCTCAAATTTCTAGCACTGAAGAAAGCAAAACACTGAAAATTGTTCACACTTAGCATTCTTGCATTTGCTATGCTAGTATTCCCTAAGTTACTTTTCCTGCCCCTTTTCTTTGATGTCTAAACTCTATTTCTAAACACTCAAATTAAATTTTAAGTTACTGGAATACTAGAAATTTAAAAATTGGAAAATTTGGGAAGTTCATTGGACAATACAAGCCTAATTTGGCAATGTCCTAATTTTGTTTCCTCCCCTTCTGCAATGATGCCCATGGCCATAAAAGAAGACAAGGAAATTTTAATTCCTACTGAATATAGTATTACCAAAATATGTGAACAGTCCCAGATGCTGAAAACTGGAGGGAATACCAACTGCTGGAATAATCTGAACAAGGATTAAGATTTTGCAAAAATGCTGGACCCATTTGTGGATTTATTGTTTTGGACACACAAATGTCCTAAATAAATAAATAAAGTACCACTGGTACCCTTGGGAGATGTACCTATGTCCATAGATTAATTTTGCAATGGCATCACACTCCCATGGCTGAACAGCGACTTCAGTATCTTACATAGCTGCTGGCCCTTGTTATATAGCTGCAAACCCTATCCGGTTTCCTCTCTTTTGCTTCTTAATAGGTCTTGCGTGAGTGATTGCGTTGGTGCGCGAGACTTTCATTCAATAAAATCATTTTATTGGACATCTTCATTCAGTTTTTGGCTTGGCCTGACCCTGTAAAAACTGGATAAATAGACCCCGCTAGGTTACCCTGCCTCTCGCATTGCTATTGCTCGTGCTCTGGCTAGTTTCCATTCCCCCTCATCTGGAGCACACTGAGGTGTCCCCTAAGGGTCCCCAGAAATCAGGGTAACACTTACATCTGAGAAATGCATCTCTGTGTTTGGGGTTTGGTGGGGGATGGTTATTGATAGCCAATGTGGTTGTATAGTGGTCCCAGTTTTGCACTGGAATTTGGCAAATTGAAGTTTAAATCTACAATAGCCCCTGAAGTGCACTGAATGACTTTGATTGGCCACTTTTTCAGCCAACCTACCTAACAAGGTTATTGTGAGGAAGAATAGAGGGCCTCATACACTGTCTGATTTATTGGAAGAAAGCCAGGACATGAATGTAACTAATGAATGAATCAACACTAAGCGATGATTGAGAGAGAGATCCATGGGTCTCAAAAATACTGGTAGAGATGCTTCTAAATCCAGCTGCTAGTATCAATTAGAGTAGACTCATCAGTTCCTCAATGGTAAGTCAATACTGTTGTAAATCCATTGATTCAACTGATCTACCTTAGTTGAGATTAACAAATGGATTTTATGTTGATCAAATGGCATTCAAACAAGCTCCAGATTATCCATACCTGTCATAAGGATGTCTTTCTTGAAGGAAAGGGATTAAAAACCAACGTTCTGTCCAATTTCCATGTCAATATGAATGATGCATATTTGTTGTTAAATATTTGCTCAATTCCTATAGAATATATACTTGATGATAATTGGTGATGATAATCCATGATAACTACCCAAAAGAACTCTTCTTTGCTGTCCAAGGAAACTTTTAGCAAAGCCAAAATGCCCCACTGTCTTTATGAATCATAGAAATATCAAATAAACAATTTTTAGGTAATAACGTAGCTACATCTTTGCTTGTAGGTGAGCTGCCTGCACAGTAGTGTTCCTCAGTCATGGGCTGTTGAGGAACTGTTGTAACATTTCTGCTTATGTAGGTCTCTTGAACAAAGGTTATGTCTGGCTTCAGTTTTTGCAATATGTTAAGTAGCGTACAATGCTTAGTTACTGTGTTTAGCCACCCATATTATGTGAAAACATACTATCTTTAAACTGATCATGAAATGACTGGTAGCTAAAGAGTATGTGTTTCATCCTTTTGCCCTTGGGAAGAATGCAGAGTTGGACAGTGGTGGTCATCTGCAGATTTAAGATGGTTTGTCATACTAATCTTGAGATAACAGTTTGATTCCACTGGGAGATCATTGGAATTTATAAGCTCACAATCATTTTTTTTTTCTGGATGAACATCTTTCCTGTTAGAACAATTTCATTTTCTTAATTGGATGAGGAGTTAGCTAGTTCATTAGTTTGTTAGTTAGCACCAAGGCTGGCTGACACTGATTTCCTATGTGACCATTTGTAACATCATCCTGTTTTATCTCATCATTCTCCACTGAACATCTTTAATTTGGAGTGAGGCTCCCTTCTTCAATAAAGCAGTTTCATCAAAACAGGTCAAGGTCTGACCTAATACAGAGGTTTCTGGTCTGATGGATTCCACAATGAACTTTGTCAGTTGTTTAGACTGTCTCCATGTAGATCCTGATGGATAATTATAACTGACTTTGAAAGCTTTTAAGTTCCATTCTTTCTCAGGTGAAACATTTGGCATTCTTTTCTGAAAGAGGAAGTGGTTGAGAGGTTCAGCCTTAGAATGTAAACTTTGAAGCGAAATCTTAAGCTCTTTCAATGTAAATGAAATACTCACCTGCTTTTTTTTTTTTTTTTTAAAGAAATGCCTTTAAAGGATTAAAAGAACTTCATAGTGTTGATATAGACAGAGCCTTCTTCTTGCCAAGGACATTTGGAAATTCTGCTGCTCTTATCAATTTGTTGATGTAGTGTTGGAGTTTGGGTGACAGTACCAATAAGATCTATTGTTTCAGAGCTTATATGGACTGCATTGTCTATACTTTTTACAACAGGAGGTCTGATGAATTCATATCAAAAGACTCCAGTTACAGAGATTTTGGGGGGCGGAAAAGAAAAGAGAGGAAAAAACTTCCCCATTCTTCTTAACATCTGGGTAGTTGTTAACTGATCAAAAATTAGAAGAACTCTTGCCCCAAAACATGTTCCTGAAAGCTTTTCTGCTTTATTTAAATCAACAGCACCTGGGACAGTATGTTTATAATAGTTCTCCTAGATATCTAATGACCTTGATTCAGGTGATTATTCACAACATGCAATTCAATACAGTTATTTTGCAATGAACATATCTGTTTTTCTCATTTCTATTAATATTGCTTCCTTCTAGTTAAGTGTGTTGGTGTTTTAACAGCTTCCTGTTGCTTCCTGTAGGAATCAAGGGATGTGCCCCACAGAATGTGCCTTTTTCCATGGAAAGCAAATCGATCAGTTGAACCAATCCAATCACTTCCCAAAGAGTTAAGAAGCATGAAGCATCAAGAAGCACACTCAATGCCAGCTTTCCTGAACACTGTTTTTGACTACAAATGACCACTTCCTCTTCAACAGAAAATTTGACACCATTAAATAACAACTTATCTAAAACATCAGTTCTGTCATCTGAACTGAAATACTAAATTTATCTTAATCTTAGTTAGTTTACCAATGTTAGGATGTTTAGGATAGTATTGTACTACAATGTCAATATCCACTGTTATACTATCACATTTTTCGATTCTTTAATTGTTAGAGCTTATACTTTTGCATTTCACTTGCCTATCTCTTCACTGTTCTTAATTTTTCTGTCTTCTACAACCGTATGTAGATATACCTGTCAGCTTAGGATAGCACTTCATGGATTTAATAACAGGGTTTCTGGTCTAGAAGTACTTGTATGTTAAATCTGTAAGGCACTTTTTTCAAAGTTACCTTTAAAAAGCATGAACATAAATTGTGCCTCTGGCTTTCAGAATGGACACAATGTTGTCCACAGGTACTGAATATGACTTCTGCCACCAGACAGGTGCATTTTAGAGTCCTTATTAGAATCATGGCTAAATGTTAACAGCTGTCCAATGGTACAGAAATGGTTATATTGTATCTAGTAAGCACTTCTATACACTATATAAAATATAATATATTTATATTTTACCTAATAATCCATATTGTCTATGATTTTAGTTTACTTCATTTGTTTTATACTATTTCATGCATTTATGTCCTATTTTATGCATTTATATCCTTTTTATCATCTGTCCTACTTATATATTTATCTCCTATTTTTAGTTGGTGCATTTTGTCTATACCGTACCATCGGATGGTTTGCGATGTTGGTTCTATGGACCGTAAAATAAAGTTTGATTGATTACTTCTATATAGTTTTATTTTGGTGATCAACCATGAAATAGTGATACCACAAACAGAAATTTGGGTTAAATAACAGCCACTTTATTTGACTTAACTTATTTAAATTGTGTTGGCCTAGAAATGGATCAATGGGGCAGCATCCTGATGTGAGTTCAGCTGAGGTCCAGGTGTCAACCCCTCATGACAACCTCCTCATCCTTTCCTTAGGCAAAGTACCTAAGTAAGCCCTGATGACAGCCCAAATAATATGGGTTGCTTCCTGGTCAGGCATAATTAGAAGGTAACCCAGGGACTCTCACCAAAGTTGCAGAGCTCTCTAAGTGAGAGCCTAAATCCTAAGTTAGCCTCAAGGACAGACTCCTTCTCTAGCCTCTGAGATATGAGTCCTACCTGACACCAAAAGGGTGCCAAAAGGTGGTCACCAAAGTCTTCAATTCTCTCCCCCTCACAGACACAATATCTGCCATGGACAAGGGACAAACATCTGGGATGAGATGGCCTTCACTCGCTGTTGCAGCTTCCCCAGGAACAACATATTCCCCTCATCTGACAAATGAATGTCACCATCCCTGTAGAGCTCCAGCCATGAGAACATAATGCCACAGTGAGGAATAAGTGACCCAACCCCCTACCAGGGCAGTGTGAAGTTCAGCATTAGCCCTCCTGCAGGCTTAATCAATGTATGTAGGATCACCTGGCCCCCCCAAACTTGAAAGGACCAAATGGCAGGAAAAAAACAGTAAAATTCCAAGCCAACAACTTTCTATAGTTTGAAAATCCTTTAATTCTTTCAAAACTAGGGCCTTGCTCAACAGCAAGCCAAGGCCATTCTCATCAAGGTGTATGACTAATACAGTAGGAATAACCCTCAGTCAGAAGGGGCACTAAACCACTCCACTGAAGTCTTCTTCTTCCCAGCCACTCCACAGTGGCAACATACTCAAACCCACAATTTTGGGCCTGGCGCACCTCCCAGAACACCATGCTGTGGCTGCATATCAGGGCCTGCCTTCTTGCTACACACCACCTAGAATCTAACAACACACAGAGACAAGGAAAAAAAACAGTTAGGTAACACCATTTCAGTACTTAAGAGGAAGCACATACTTATTTGCAGCAACAGATTTCCAATGCCCAATGCACTGGATGTCCTGTGGGCCAAAGCCCATTGCTGAAGCAGTCTCAGTTTGAAAAGAATGGGTGCCAAACTTCACACTATGAAGGTACAAACACTGTAAGGCCTTTGAGGTGACCATCCCAAACTGGTACCTGGTGAATGGTGAAAAGTCAACAATGCAAAGCAACATATGTGGTCTACATCCTCTCAGCCACACATAATGCTGCAATGCTGCACTGGACATAGTGCCAGATCAGAAAGGAAACCCAACTGCAATGTCACCCCAACCCCTTGCTGATCTGTCTTGGAGCACCAGACTCACAAAACCACACCATTGTCAATAAATTTCAAATCAGTAAGAGCCAAAGCCTTACCTGAAATGTCAGATTTAGTGGCTAGTGCTAATTCACAAATACACAAATAATACACAAAGCCCCCCAAACTGCAGTCAAAACCACTGCATGAAATAGTAAGGCCTCAAAAACAGAACTACAGATCCCAGACCAAGTAGTTCATAAACCTTGCAAAATCTCTGAAAACAAAGACCATTTATCAGCCACTTGACCTCATCTTCTAGCCTAGACCACCTTTCCAAAGGCTTACAGACCCTAAAATCATATGAGAGTCTTCTAAGCTCCTGAGCCTTAGCATCAAATGCCATCACAGACAACTGGGACCTAATAAGAATGAGGAGGTAGCTCCCCACTTCTAAAAAACATGCAATATTGCAAAACATGATCCACTGGAACAGGCCAATCAGCCTCCAAACCCATGTCTATTCTAAACTGCTTAAAATCTCTTCCAGCTTTCTGGTAACCTCATCTGGATTAATGAGAGACTGATGGCTCATACAATGTCATCCTCCCAAGGCCCCATAGGAGGAATGGGAACATTTCTGGATTCTGCTTTCAGACCCAGCTGTCTTAAGTTCTCCATCTGATGGCAGTAAATAGCATCAGCAATCCCACTATCCACAGCAGCCACATGGAGTGCTGTAAACAAAATGTACCTCAAACACTGCAAGGCAAAAGCTCTAACTAAATGCAAAGTCCTGGGTGATTTAGAAGAAATGGTGTTAATAACATGGACAGCCACCATATTATTACAGCAAAACTTCCCAAAAGAGTGAGACAAATCCTCAGCCCAAATCACTTAAGAAAGGTACTAAATTTTCAAATGCACTACAAAACACTAAACATCCCATTGGGAGGGCCCAATCTTTGTTAAAAAGGTTACTCAAAAGAAAACAGTTCAACATCCTAGAGAAGAAGGTGAAATGTTGACTTAATGTCACATTTTTCCCATTCTGTTCTTACACCATTCCTACAATCAATCATAACAGCAGCATCAAAAGATGAGCATTTAACAGTACACAATGCAAATGGAATAGCATTGTTAACTGAGTCCTCCTTTGGAAAAGACAAATGGTGAATTAATCTAAATTAACTAAGTGCCTTCTTGGAACCCATACCCAAGGGACACACCTTCAAATTGCTAACTGGAGGAGATGAAAAGGGGCCAATCACTCTACCTTGTTCTGCTTCCTTAGCAATCTTGTTCCTAACCACCTGCTCCAAACCAACAACAGTATGTACATTTCTAGCAAAATAAGGCTTCCAAAACACCTGAGATGGTATCCAGAAGCTTTTCCTAAAACTCTTAGACAAATAAAGAGTTGTTTGTCTATCAGGATAAACACATCACAAAAATTAAAGCCTGCCGACATTAATTGAGCTTAATCCCTTTGGAATATGTTGTGGAACGTCCAGAACTTCTTTTTCCAACTTGCTGCTCCCTGGCACCACCAGCACCCTTTCAGGTAGTTACAAAAGGAATGATTCTCACTGTAAATGTAGCATTCATGCCAAAACCTACAAGAACAACAGTTACAAGGACCTTTAATCCCAAACTCCCTGCATAGCCTACTCTTTCCAACAACTGTAGCCTGACTCTGAGCACCTTATAATTGGCTTGCAGCAGCACACGTGACCACCAAAAACAGTGTAAATTTTAAATTTAACACACGTGGGAAAAACTACCATTTCCAGAGGAGAATGGAAAGTTTGTCAATGATAACCGTGTATACCAACTCAAATCACTGCACAAGCCATCAGTGATGTATTGAAGTCTTTTATACCTAGTCTCAAGTCAAGTCTCAGGTCTCTACCTGCAAGCTGACTCTCAAGTCCTTGCAAGATACTTTCAAGTAACAAATCAAGTTTCAAACCTGGGAGCCAACTTTTAACAGAAAAAGAAAAGGAGATGGTGGTAGGGTGTGTCTATGTGTGGGGAAATTTCAATAACTAGAAAATCAAAGGTAGGTAAAAAAAAATATTGGCACACTAAACAAAGCTTTATTTAAACAAATCTGTGTTGTTAATCAAATGTATCAAGATTGTATGTCAGAAAAACCTTTTATCCCCACAAGAATGGCCACCAGCCTGCTGCAGCAAGGTCTCATAATGATTCCATGTTCACTAAATACCTGCTCAACTGGTGCTGAGCTGGTCTGAACCATAAACACCCTCAGACCAAACTTACTTAGTAACTCCAACCACAAGTAATAAACTGAAAGCAATTAATTGAATAGGCCATTTAATAGCTGACAGATGCTTTCTCCTCCTCTCTCATCCTGCAAAAGTCAAAGATGGTATGTAAAAGACTGATCAGGCTTAAATTCCCTACTGTCCTGCCCCTATCATGTGCAGTGACATGGCACAAGGTAAATCACTGCCAGTCACTCCACATTCTGATCTCTTCCATTGAGATCACCAAATGGTTACCCTCCCCAGCAGTGATGTTAGTCACACAGGCCCAGATGACAGTTTAAGGCTGGGAAAAGATATCCAGCTGGGAAGAAAATGGGGGAGTAAACCTTCCTCTTAGCAACTTGCTTGTACAGTTCTTATAGCTATAAGGATGGGAGATCAATCATACCTGTGTTCAGTTTCCTTTGTTCAGTTCTGCATTAAATAAACTTTGAGAGCTCATTCTCCATGGCCCTTGCCCTGGAGGAGTGCACCCCAGTTCAGGGACTTTATTGTCAGCTATGGGAATGTTGAGTGTCAGCCACAGCACAGTTTGAGTAGAATTAATTGTTTAGGTGCCCAATTCTACCGCATGTTATCCTACTAATTCTTCTTTAAAGTGATTTTCCAAGCTATGTTACTGGCTTGGTTTCATAATCTATGCCTTTTTAAGCTGTATTTTTTTAACCACTTAGAGACCTTTGGATATAGAAGTATAATAAATACATAAGTAAAATAAAAATTTGATCTATGTTGAGTGGAAATGACTCTATTCTAGGACAGAGGAAGGGAGCCAGGTGCCACAGGACCCTCTTATGCCATATTACTAAGAAAAAGATGTATATCAGGGACCCTGTATGTAGGAAACGGTGTCTGAGAAATCCTTGAATAAAAGGAGGCGTACAAATCTTCTGAGGGGATGAGTTTTATGACTTTAATAGAGGCAATATATTTTAGTCCTTACTCATATATTTCTACTTATCTACAATCCTGAAAGTCAGGTTGTGCTCTGTAGGCAATTTGTTTAATGATTTGCCAGTTACTAAAAGAGATCCAACAAAGGAGAGGTAGGAATAGGCTCCCTTATTTTGTTAGAATACAAATGGGAGTGTTGCAGAACACCAGAATAACAGATTTTTCCTAGTAGCTATTGGGGAAAAAGAAAATATTCATTACTGATGTATGCAGATTACATGATTATGTTTTCATAGGCTCACAGTGGCTTCAGAAGTTTATTTACTGTTCCTTGGGATTTTGTAGTAATGAATATTAACTACTGTGCTAAATCAAGGTAGTGGTTCTTGGAAAAAACTAAGTGGTATGTTAGAGGCCAAGAAGCTGAAGAGGTGGAAACTTGCCACTTTATGGTTGCATTTTTTTTTCTACTTCAGAAACTTTTGAGAGTTCATGTTATTTCTTTATCTCATAGGCAAAACAAGGAAGATACTATGAAGTATCCTGTGAATCTGCAGACTGTAAAAATAATCAATTTTATCTATGTTTTGCAATATTAGAGGTCAAAATATAACCCCCACACACACACTAGTTCAATTTGATGTGGAAAGATGGGATCCAAAAACATCTGAAAAGCCACTCCTTGTTACTTCTCTTGTTGATACCAATATGATAATCTGTAAAGAATTCTTTGATAATATTCCTTAGTGATCTCTTCATTTCAGTCTTACAGCCAGAATTCTATTGGTTAGTCTTAAGTAGAGTAGACTGATTATCAAATGGTGTGTCAAGGCTTATTTAAAACCATTGAATCAGTAAGTCTATCCTATTGGGACTAGCAGTGGTATTTAGAACATTATTTTCCCATACCGTTTGCTTTCATCAATAATTTGGATGTATTCAATTTTTGGTACATTGAGCTTTTTTTTCTTTGTATTTTTATGAAATTGAAATGTGTTCCAAGAAACCCTCTCCTAAAAATGAGAAACATCACTAAGGGCCATAAAGTCTAATTTTAACATTATTAGTGAGTAGCTAGTAAATCAATACTCTACGAATTATCATCGGTCACAAACAAAAGACCATGAAAGAGAGACTTACTAAAACTCCAAAATCTTGATTCTCTGTCTGTCTGTCTTATTGATTGATTGATTGACTGATTGATTGTATCTAATTGACTCCCTGCCCGTCTGCTTGCTTGCTTGTGTGATGTCCCACCTTTTTCCTTATGCAGAACCCTTTGACTCTTTGATCCACTCGTTCATGGGTTTTTAAGACAAGGCTCATACTTTGGTATATATTATATGTACATAGTAAGGTATAGCCAGGAGGTATTAACAAACTTATCAAGAAATTGGGTTCTTTCCTGCTTATTAAATGGGATCATCATCATCATCATCATCATCATCATCATCATCATCTTCATGTCTTCATCACAAGGGTTTTTTTGTTGGTCTTCTTCATATTTTTGTAGACCATTTTGTTCACATTTCATAAATTGTGCATAGCAGAAAAATTAGAATGATTGAATGGACTGGTAAAAGTAGTAGATGTGGACAGATATTTTTGACCAACCAACCTTCTTCACAAAGGAAAAAAGGCACTAGTTTTATGCAGAGGCATTTTGCACAACTTGTAGAAAAGATAACAGCAAAAAAAGGCACTTGGCACTTCGGTCTTTCACAGAAGCAAAAACTGTCATAAGGCCAGGCATCTAGACAATAGGCAAGTGAATGGGAGAGGACAGTTACACACCTTCTATGCCCATGGGGCTGCCCCCTGACATTTGCTTGTCTTTTGCCCAGGTCTGTGGAAGAAAGACACATACACCTGGACAAAAGGCAGAGGAATGGGATGGAGAGAATGGGGGGCAGTGACAAGCAGGCACCTCATGAATAATCAAGTTTGTGAAGGTCAAATCTGTGAATGTGGGGGCAGGACTGTACTTCAGTAGTGTGTTACTACCGTGGACTGGCCTGGCCTTTGGTGAACCAAAGATATCATTTTTGATATCACAATTCGGCCCTACTTTGCCACCAACCAAGTGTTTGTGAGGCCACCGAACAAGCGCGAAGCTAGGCATGGCTACTATTTGCTGCTCATACCAAACCAAGCCACAGATTGCCAGATCTGCTTTAGGGGACCTCCCGAAACAAACACCCTCATTACCAGTGCACGATAAACAAAGAGACCCTCTGCCCTGAGAGGACACCCTGGCAAGCTAAGTGCTTAACTGCCAAGCTAGCCGCATTTACATACCGGCCATACTATTGTCAGTTCAGAACATAACTCAATCAAGTAAATTCTGACCTTTTGGAGGCATTGTCTCCAACCCAAAACTTATTGTTTTTGCCCAAGACCAGATTAGCCTACGGTCGTTCTTTCCCTGATAAAAACCCCCAATTCTGAGAGCCCTTTGGAACTCTCGCCGGATCGCTTTGGACTTCTACACTGCCTTGCTGCTGCTCGGTTCAGCGAATTCCCCTCGGCTTCCACGCCGGGTTTCCTCTTCTACAATCAGCTTCCCCAGGACTGCAGGAAAGGTGGCGTATCACCCATTCCCCCTTGAACTCTATTTTCCTTTTCTAGTTAGGAGTATGGTTGTGTTATTCTTGATATTATTAAATAAATCTTATTGGTATTTTGAACTACCTGACTGCTTACTGATCTGATGCTGTAGACATAGGGTAAAAGATCCCCGCTAAGTTACCCTGCCTCTTGTTAGCCATGAGAGTACTCCAGCTAATTTTCCCCATCTTGTTTAGTCTATTTGGTTGTTTGGGCGCCCCTCCCAGGACCCCCAATTCACAGGGTAACAAGTGCTGTAACTAATGCATGTAAGATGGGGTTAAAAAAACCTGAGGCTTTCCAGATGTTATACTAGTCTTGGAGTTGTTCAGTCCTTTGTATTTTCCTCCTATCTTGCAAACATTCCACTGACAAAATACAATAAAACCTGTTAGAAATGGTGGTTGATGATATTGATGATGACATGGCTTTGAGAATAATATTAACAAAACTATCAACAGTGTTTTTCCTCCAACTATGTAGTGCCTATAAAATCTACAGGCAATGCAATGACTCTCAAAGATCAGAACCTTACAAAATTGCTATGGTGAAATGGTTCTTTTGATAATTCTCTTTGCTTTTTATATGTATTGTTGAGCTTGAGCTTTATTACCCATCATTAGCCTTTGGCAGAGGTACTGAGAAGAAAAGCTTATACAAGATATTACTTATACACATAGATAAACATAATATCAGAAATTTGCTGTAGGTAGTTTGGGAAGAGCTACAGGTACATTGTTTTTCTGCAGATATATGAAACACAATAAAGCCAGTGTTTCAAATGAATGTGACCTGAGAACAAAAGAACAATTCATTTCATTTATTTCTTCCTTGTTGACTAATGTGAAAGATGTCTGTGCTATGGCTTAGACTTTATAAGCCATATAAGTGCCAAATAATGGAAGACAGAGAAAATTAGTGTGTAATAATGAAAGCCATGGAACTTGTCCAATGTTTTCTATCAACCTCTAGTTGCCATTGAGCTTTTGGACATTAGACTTTGACAAGCCTATTGCCTTTCTTTCCCAGTAATTTTATACATTAGAAAAATTTCAGCAAAACATAACTTCCCAAGTTGAAGGTGTTTTACTTACCTGTTACACAAATAGCAATTGGAAAAAAGTTCTATCCTTTCTTTCTGGAATAGTAAGAAAGCACTTTGTTACTTTGTGGTCTATTTCTCTATAATAGTTTCAAAAGTAATGAAGGTTGGTGAAAAAATAGATTTTTTTTTTTTTACCTAATGGATGTTTCATATATAATAATTGAGGCTGCAGTCAAAATGGATTAATCAATTGATCAAATAAAGCAAGTGATTTACTGGTTCTGTATGGAAATTGAAACCACCAGTTTTCCCTATTGCATTGGAATCATTTCAAGCATGGTCATTTTTATTTGGGGCCACACCGTGTGAGTGTATGAGTCTCTGCTATGGCTGATTGCTCCATCCATTTACAATGAGGGGAAAAATGGGGAGTGGATGACAATAAATTTCTTGAGAGAACTCCAATTTTTCACCAAGAAAGAATGATTTCATAAAACCATGGAATTGTAGAGTTGGAAGGAACCATAGAGTTGGAAGGACAAGTTTCATCTAAGTTGACCAGCCACCATACAAGGATAGACAATTAAAGCACTCCTAAAAGATGCCCGCTCAACCTCCATTTAAAAACCTCTAAAACAAGGAAGTCTACCAGCATTCAAGGCCAGCCCATTACAAATCCAACAGCTCCTACAATAAAGGAGTTCTTCCTAATTTTTGGGTGGAATCTCTTCTCCTGTAATTAGAATCCACTGATTCATGTTAGTCTCTGGAACAGCAGAAAATAAACTTGCCTCATCATCCAAAAGGCAACCATTCAGATAGTTAAAGATATTATGTCACCTTTAAGTCTTCTTTTCTATGCTAAATATACCCAGCTTCTTCAATCTTAGGAGGCTTGGTCATTTTGACTTCTGATCCTATTCTCTGGAGTATTTCCCATTGCCTCTAATTTGGCATTATCTGTAAATTTGATAACCAAGCCTTCTATTCCTTCATCTAAGTTTGTTAAGCAACACTGGATCCGGGACAGAATCATGGAGCACCTCACTAGTCATTTCCCTCCAGGATGAAGAGCAGCCATTGCTTACCACTCTCTGGGTTCAGTTTGTCAACCAATTACAGATCTATCCAACTGTAGCACTGTTCAACCAGCAGTTTACCAGCTTGTCTACAAGAATATCTTAAGGTATCAAAAGTCTTACTGAAATGAAGATATACTACATCCACAATTAGCCAGTAAATTCCCCACTCAGCCATGGAAATCCACTAGATGATCTTGGGCACATGACACACTGTCAGACCCAGAAAACCCTGTGATAGGTAAACCTTAGGGTTACCATAAATTGGAAATGACTTGAAGGCACACAACGACAGCTCCCCTGATCTTTTAACACTATCAAAAGAGGGGTGGGGGAGAGAGAGAAGTTTGGCAACACTTGATTTTGACAAACCTATGTCAGATCTTAGCAATCACAGCATTCCTTTCTGAGAGTGCACAGACTAACTATTTAATGATCTGTTCTAGAACCTTTCCTGGTATCAAGCCGACTGGCTGACAGTTGCTTGGGTCCTCTTTTAGTCCTTTTTTAAGGTGGGGACAACATTTTCCATCCTCAGTCTGTTGTGATCTCTCCTGTTCTCTAAGAATTTTCAAAGATTATGGAAAGTGGATCTGAGATTACTTCTACAAGTTCCTTTAGTATTCTTTGATGCAGTTCATCCAACCATGGAGGTTTGAATTAATTTAGAGCAGCTTTTCAAACTTTCTCCTTACAAGTACTGGCTATTTGTATTTCTGTTTGGTGATTTCCCCCTTCTTCCATTTCTTATATAAGTCTTTTTAAAATCTCAGGTTATCTAACAGTTATTTGTACATTCACCCTGGTTTCTTGAGACACTCCACCTTCAACTTTTATCCTCACTAGACTTGTTTGCAATGGCACTTTCAGTAAGAAACTCCCATACATTATGAATTACCTCCCTTTGATGAGTCCTGACCATGGAAACTCACTCAGTATTTCCCTTTGCTTACTGAAATTGGCATTCTTGAATTCCAGAGTACATGTCTGACTATATTTGGCTTCCTCTTTTACCTCTATAACAAATCCGAAGAGGGCATGGTTACTCCCATGCAAGGATTCTATGATTCCCACACCATTGATTGGTTCATCTCTGATGGCTAGCATTAAATTTAAAATAATAGATCCTCTCGTTGTCTCCTTCACCTTCTGTACTACGAAATTGTCTTCAAGACTGATGAGGAATTTGTTGAACCTTACATTCTTGGCAAATTTGACTTACTACCATTATCAGGTAGGAGTCTTCCATTACTATATCCTCCTTCTCCACTACCTTTTCACTAAGAAAGATCCAAGTTTTCCGAAAGGCTTGCCACTGGTGCTGGCAGTGGTGGTGGATCCCTCCTTCCTTCCTTCCTTCCTTCCTTCCTTCCTTCCTTCCTTCCTTCCTTAAAAAAACAAAACAAAAACATTTTGCCATTCTATGTATGGTGGTAGACTTGATCCAACACAAAGAAGGCAGAGAAAGCTGAGTTAGGTGCTTTTGTCTGTTTGTCAAAGAGGGCTGGACTGAGAACACAGCAGCAGAAAATAAGATGAAAACATTTTCTGTTCTGTTTTCTGAGCCCAAATCACTTCTTCCCCCAATTGCTATTTGTCCCACTAAGGAAAATATACAAGTTGTTTGGGGGATGATATTTTTATTAAACTTATTGTGAGGAGAAGGGGTTAAAACTCCACAACTATCTAGTGTTATGTCCCTGATCTGAATCCTTACCCTATAGTACTACAATTCTTTTAAAGTTGTAGTCAGTCTAGTCATTTATCTCTTGCTGTTACCTGTGGTTCATTCTCCTAACCAAGAAGATATTATTTGTTGTGTAGAGAAGACAGTGAAATGGTAACATAAGACAGAGAGAAGACAGACCTGATAGACAACTCAATTTCCCAAAAGAAAAATAATGATGTACCTGGTGAACAAATGATTCAGAGAGGCGAAGACAGACCAGAATAGGTGAAAAGGTAGTAAAGGAATACCTAGCTCCTCTAAATGAATTCAGGTCTCCAGCACTGGATAAATTGTATCCCCAGGCATTAAAAGAACTTGTAGATGTGATACCAAAACTTTGACTGATAATCCTTGAGAGTTCTTGGACAACAGCAGAGATCTCAGCAGACTGGAAGGGAGCAAATGTTGTTCCTTTGTTTAAAAACTACAAAAAAAATTCAAGCAACTACTAATCAATCTGTTTGAAATCAACGCCAGGAAAGATTCTAGAAAAGATCACTAAACTGTTGGATGTGACCACTTAAAAATGCTGTGGTTGCTGTAAGAAACTAAAACGTGATTCTCAAAAACAAGCGATGCCAGACTCATCTCTTTCTTTGATATACTTACAAACATGGTATATCACGGAAATTCTGTGGATGTAGTATATCTTGATTTCAGTAAGGTTTTTGTTAGGAATGGGCCAACCGAATCCTCGAATCCTCAGACACTTGAATCCTCAGCAAGGATTCAAGATTCATGAATCTGAATCCCTGCGCAAAAATAGGTAGACCAAATCTTTCAAATCCACCAACCAAAAAATAGTTGTTGTTTTTTAAATAAGTTCCATTTTAAAAAAAGTTTTAAAAAGTTTAGATTTGTTTTAAAAAAGTTGCTTTTTAAACCTTTTAAAAAAAAAAAAGATTAAAAAGATTTGAGATTCATGAGATTCGTGGATTCCGAGAACCTTCCAGGGATTTGGATCCAGATTTGGAAAATTCTGGATTCATCTTATCCCTAATTTTTGTCATGTTGTCCCATGACATTATCACAGACAAGCTGGTAAAATGTGGGCTAGACAATGCTACTATTAGGTGAATTTTGCTTGTGCTGTCGTGAGTTTGTATTGGGAAATGTTGTTAAATCTATAGAGTCTAAGACAAGGAGCTATTAGGATAGGAGAAAGAATGAAATGTTAGAGTGAATGTTCATTGGTGGAAAGATTGAGGGAATCTGCATAAGGCCGGTGAATGACAGTTGGTAAATGGCAATTAGTTTGGTTTTGGTATTAGTTTGAATGTGGGTATTAGTAAAGAGGTTGGTCTGGTTGGTCTGGTTGAAAGGGTGTGGAAGATGTACAGATTTAGGAATAAAAGAGTGGTTTATAAGGATCTGAGTCAGCTAGAGAGGAGTGTGCATGTGAGCGTGTGCTGTTTTAAATATAATAAATAATGAATAATAAATAATGTTATGTTTAACTTCCATAAATAAAGAATTGTTTTTGTTTTTATACACTATTGGCCTCTTGTGATGCTATCTGAAAGCCAGCCTGGTACAGTGGTTTGAACACTGGGCTATGATCCTGGAGACCAGGGTTTGATTCCCTAGTTGGACACAGAAATGCACTGGGTGACCTTGGTCATATCATACATTCTCAGCCCCAGAAAACCCTGCTTTGAGGTCTAATGTTGGGCAAAAAGCGAGATATTGATGATGATGGTGACGACGATGATGAGGACGATGCCACCAAATGTCACCTATCCCACTGTTACGGCACCATACATTGGCTGTTTCTGTGGTTCTTCTGTGGGAATTTATTCTTATAATCCCATCACTGGACCTCATCACACTTTTTAAACATCCCATTCTGTCACTCCTCCAATCATCAGTTACTCCCAGCATTCCAAAAGATCCTTATTACATTTAATCTATGTCACATTCATCACCATTCATCATCTTTTTTTTCCAATGAACACAGCAACACAGTCCATAATACCACAGGTAGCAATAAAACCAGCAATTTCAAATCTAAGCGAAGACTAGGGAAAATAAGTGGATCTCCGGTGCTTTCCTGAAGATGGCTGAAGGACACAAAAACCAAATGTTGGTTTCTAAACCAACTATACACTTATATTATGTTACAGTACCTACATTTAGGACAGCTTTATCATTAGCTCAATTTAATGTTCTTCCAACAGCAGTATTGGAAGGGAAATATGGAAAAATTCCCTATGAAACTCAAAACTAAAACTCATGTACTTTTGTACTGTCAATTTTATAAGGATATTAGCCACCAACTGATCACACCCCTTCTAACTAAATTTCTGGGACATTTCTGATGCTGTACTTAAGTTATTTGCTAGATAATCAGAACTAAACTGTCACATTTAAAATAGCAAAATTTTACTGCGTTATGTGTAAGATAAGTCAATAGTTGTTGACGTTAAGGTATTAGAAGTTAATTTTGCTACTTCTATTTTGTTGGTACTTATTATTTATTCATTGGTCACTGGTCAAACTAAAGCATCTGTCTGTCTGTTGAAGGAGGGCTCTGCTATTTCCAAAATGGGAGCTAACTCCAAAAATGTGGGACCATTAAAAAAAATGTTTGTCCCTTGTACTCACCAATATAAACTCCCCGGGGGTGGAAAACATAAATAGAGGAGCTGGGTTATTCTTCCTGGCATCTTTTGGCATAAACTACAACTAGTGAGGATGTAAAACTTTTAAAGTACAACATACTTTGTGTAAAACATGTTTTAAAAAGCTTCCTGAGAAATGTCACTGACTCTTCTCAGCTTTTTTCAGATGTTTAAATTTGTCTCACATTTCATGGTAAGTGGAATTTACTACCAACTTAGAGGTACAGTATGTGAAAGCCACTTGAAAATTATTTCTGAGGTTAATAGGGTTATTTCAAACATCTTACATAATCTCAAAGGTTTTTCACCTGTGCAGGATCCTAAAAATTCAACTTAAATTTACTTTTCAGTAAAATTCAGTAAGAAGTCTACTTTGTCATCATAAATTCATTTTTTACTGTAAAACTGGAAACAATGCAACACTTCATTTGGAAGCGTTTCATTATGTTTGGCATTTTCTGAGTATTCAGAAACATCACATTGGAAGAATAAGTCTTCCATTTATTACTGCATTTTTCTGGAGGCAATTTAATGATTGAAATGACACGGAATCCACTGGGAAGCTGAAATGATGGACTTCATAAATATGCAACTGGTATTTCACATATCAGGCCTTTGACTGTAGTGCAATGATTGCCATAAGGAGGAGCAATCTCATGGGGTGGATTGGTTTGGAAGTCCTTAGAGCATGCTTAGCTTTCCACCCAAATAGGTAGATATATTTCCTTTGAGGCATGTCACAGTCAATATTTAATATTTAGTATTGCCACATGTGTCTGTGTACTATTGTAATGAAGGTAATTTGAGCTATTGATTTTTCTTTCATTGCCCATGGGCTTCTTTTGGTTCATTCCAGCTGCCTACACATTCTATTTCCTTTTTTGTGTTTATATGAGTGAAGTAACAAAAATGTTTAGCTGTGGAAAATTCTTCCAGTGATTTTCTCCCCATTGCTTTTTGGCTAGTCCTTCCTACATATCTATCCACCTAATCTGCATTTTTTTTTCTTTCCCAGGTGCCTACTGAACTATACTAAAAATTTGCAGATGGGCTTGTTACACCCTCAATAAACTGGAACAATAGACACAAAATCCTCAAACATTCTCATTTGAGTCCATGAGCATTCAACCTGAAGAGTCAATAGATCTGCTCACATTCTAAGGCCATCTCCAGACTACACTGTTTTAGTACTTTTATTCCACTTTCAACATCCTATGAAATCCTGGGGTTTGCAGTTTAGGGAGGGGCATTTAGGATTTAGGAGAGCTCTTTGGCTTCAGTAAATGACAAACCCCATAATTCCACAGGATTTTGAAAGCAGAATAATATCACTATAACAGTATAATGTGGAAATGGCCTAAGAGAAGACTGGTTTTCATAAACAAATTGATAAAAGCTCTGGGGGAAACATTGGTCTGCCATTCTAATTACATTTCCTCATGGGAATAACTCTGTTCAGAAGTAGACAACTTGAAGTTGAGAAAGTTTTCAAAGGAAAAGCCATGTTAGCCTCTTGCCCGTTATTTTGGGCCAGCGGTGTGTAGAGCAGCAAACGCGTGCTGCTCCCTGCGGGGACGAGCCACCCAGATTAAGGTAAGCTCCATTCCCGCGTGCGCTGCCCCATTCCACTGCGCTTCACGCCACCCTGTGTGGAAAGGGCCATAGTCTCATTTTTAGGTTTGGAGGGGGATTGATAAGAAAATAGCACTACATTGTTTTGTCATCAGAGGGGGAGGCCCTCTTTATAAATATCAGTCAATTGTCAATTGTTCTTTGTGTAACCCTAAGCCCATGATTGTTTTTTAAAGTACTTGTTCTTGTAATGTTCAACTGAGTAAGATTTGGTGCACTAAGGAAGGTCACTGTACCAACATGTTGGCCAGTGTATTATGGACTTTTATAAATGTGCGACATTGTTAGGTTGACACTGTTTCGAAATGTGTGGTGGATGGAGCAATATGCTTGTGTTCTAAATTCGAAAGTGCAGATGGGTGTTTTTCATACATCATTGAAATGTTGTTATGTTATGTTTACGTCTCAAAGTGCATACATGTTATATGTTATGTTATTATGTGGAATATATGTTTTCTATCTTTTCATTTCTCTTGCCTATTTACCTCATCTGTCTTACCTGTTTCCCCTTCCTTTCCATTGTCTTGTTGAAAATATATATATATATATATATATATATATATATAATGTATGTTTTTAATTGTATTGTTCTTTTACATTGTGAGCTTTGCTGATTCCCAATTTTGGGGAAAAAGCTGCATGATGATGATGATGATGATGATGATGATGATGATTTGGGGAGGCAACGCCCTTATTTTATCCTGCAGCACCACAGCTATACCCCAAGATAAACACTTTCATTTAAGTTTCTGTTGCTCATATAAACAAGCCCTGCTTAACCTATCCAGTTCAGTCTATCTGTTTTAAATCCTCTCTTACCATCTAAACAGAATAAGGATGCTGATCCTATTCTTTTTAGTTCCCATACCATATAAAAGTCACAAACCAACTCCCATTTCAATTACAAGTGTTAACTGTCACTACCCAATTTTAAAATATTCTGTTTCAAACTTATAGCCAATCACGAATCACCTCCAACATTCTGAACAGTCTTTTCTCCACCAGAACCGACCACATAGCTCAAACTGCCTAACATACTTACTTTAACATTTACATAACTGAACATTATATTTTACTGACACTTCATTTTTTATGCAGCCTATAGAACATGACAATACTCCATTCTGATCAACTAATGGCCTATATCAAATTGTTAGCATCAACTATAGTGTACTGTATTCAGCTGACTGAACTTACATAAGTATTGGCTGATCATGTTCCCATTCAATGGGAGCTCACTACTTGAGTACTTCACTACTTGAATTGATTAATGATTAAATGTAGGTCCATGTCTTTCTATTGAAAAGAAATTCAAATAGATAGTAATATTTTTCTGTCTTATCACTTTTACTGAGATCTGTGTTAATCCACTGACTATTTTGTATTCAGCAAGATCACCAGAATGTTGTGCCTCTTTTCTTCTGCCTGATGAAAAAGGAACAACAGAATAAGCAACTGCATTCTTGCTGAAAACATTGAACATTATCCAGATTAATTTTAGATTTCTGTATTGAGAATTGTTTCATTTTTTATGAATTTTGGTTTTGTATGTATGTTTTGTATGACTTTTGTATGACAGTTTTGTATGACTTTTTGTTTGTATGAATTCTATTGTGAAATTTGTCAACTGGATCAAGAATTTTCTTTATTCATTTATTAAAGCAGTCTTTTGCCTTTCCATCAAAAAAAAAAAAATGTATCGGGCATCAATAATAAAATATAGAGTAAACAGAGAATCTTGACTAAATCGTAAAATCAATAAAGAACTTAGTGAAAAGAACTTAGTGAAAACATACAAATAAAAGCCACATCTATTGCCTAGCTTTTGACACAGACAAGGCCCAAAGTAGGCTCAAAATTGTCTTGGGGTACCTGTGGTCCCTGGGCCACACTTTTCCTACCTCAGTCTCTAACTAAGGGTACCTGGTCAAAAGGCTGATAGCAAAGGTTTCTTCTAGATGTGGTTCCAGTATAGCAGATTTTGTACAGCTTGGATGGTTATTAACACATTACTAATGCCAAAATCACATATAATGTGGCCCAGTATTATTATTTTTTTGCTCACTTATATAAAACCTATCACCTCTGTAAAACTGGAAGAGCCAGGCCCTTTTCGCATGGCATTCGCCATGCGAAAGGGCCTCTGGAGTGTCACGCAATTGTGAGGAGCCATCTACATGATGTCCTCACAATTGTGTGATGCTGCTGGGGCCGGCAGGCATCCATCACACACTATTTCATTTTCAGCTTCTAGCCAAAAATGGTGCATGATTGTGCATCACTCCAGGGTCCCGCACACACTTACCATGCGTGTGGAGTCTCCAGAACCATGGTGCGTGTGTTTCCTGCCCCAGCACAGCCTAGGAAAATCCCAGGCTGCACTGTGGAAGGAAGAGGAGGAG
Organism: Iguana delicatissima; assembly: GCA_948472985.1. NCBI lineage: Eukaryota > Metazoa > Chordata > Lepidosauria > Squamata > Iguanidae > Iguana > Iguana delicatissima. Next base: position 35,313 of record CAOKZL010003837.1, on the reverse strand, counting down.
CCCTCACTCTGCCTGCTCACTAGCAGGCAGCAGCTGCGGAGCTGAAGCAGCGGGGATGCAAGAGCCTCTCACAAGAGGCTGCTCGTGTGATTCCTGCACTCCAACGCCGCAAAAACGTAAGGTGCGAAAAGGGCCCCAGTCTTGTACTTATTACTAACAGCATGGTTTGTATTCACAAAACAAGGGTAAATTAAAATAGGGCCAAGAAGAAAACATAGAATGGCTGGATAAATTTGGAAAGTGGCTTACTTGGTTAAAGTTAGCCATATATCAAAAACGTAGGAAGAATCATAAAAATATATTGGAAATCTGGAGAGCTATTACATCGTGCATTATTAATTCACAAGGGAGACACCTCTTTGTAATATTACATATTCAAATTTAGTATAAAGTTACAACTCATGAATGATTCAGATAAATCTTTCTTCTCTGTTGTCATATGGCTATTTATAAAAGTTCAACTTTTCCACTACACAAATGGCAATATTAATAATAATGAAAAATAAGGTTGGTTTTTGTGATCTGCCTTAATTATATATATTTATAAAATACTGAATATATTTTGGGATTTTTTTTCTTACCATAAGTTAGGATTAATACTTATTGTCAGGGTGGGCTGAGGTCAAGCAGGGGCCGGGCCGGGGCGGCCACCAGCCGCGTCCCAAAACAGTCACTCAGGAGCGATGCTGCGAGCAAACGGCCTGGAACTGAGGTTTGTCTTCACAGCAGGCACCAACAGAAAATAACAACGGGTTGCCTCACCCTGAACACAAAATGGTTACAGCACCTTAACGCAGGGAAGGGTCTTGGAGGAGCAGGGCAGCAGCACGCAGGCACGGGCTGGACTGGAACAAGGCACGGGCGACAGACGCACGGGAAGCCGACGGTTGTTGCTCCGTGCCTACCCCAGCCCTGTGCCTGCCTAAAAAGGCCTGCAGACCGGTCAGCGGCCAATCCGGGCCGAGCATGTGGCCGGGCTTGCAGCTGTGCTACAGCTGGGAGCTCCCTGCCCCCAGGTGTTTCTCTTGCAGCCGCCGGGAGCGGCGGCTGGCCTCCTTGAACCGCCGCCGCTGTAGGAACGTTGGCGGCAGGGCGGCAGCCTCAGCCTCTTCTGAGGCCACCTCGCGAGTAGGCGGTGCCCCGGGATCGGGCCCGGGGCCCGCCTCCTCCCGAGGATCCTCGTCCGCCACACCCAGCGGCCTGGGAGCCGGGCCGGCGACCTCCGCAGTGGCGGGACGATCCTCAGCGGTGGCAGTGGCCCCCGTCCCGCAGGGAAGACCCTCGCCGGGATCGGCATCTGCCGCGGTGTCCCAGCGATCCCCCCCGGCGGCGGAGCCCTCCGCGGCGGACGTATGGCCGCCGACGCCGACCACGGCTTCCGACAGGCTCGGATCTGCGTCCTCCTCCTCGGAGGTAACGCCGGCGTTGGCCTCCGCGGCGCCCGCTGGCGCGGCCATGCCCGGAGCCCTGACATCACTCCCCTCCCCAGGATCGCCCCCCCCGTGGGGGATGAGGCTTGGCCGGGTAGCAGCGATGGAAGGCCCGCACCAACCACGGCGCATGGATGTCCGTTGCGTCCTCCCAGGTGCGCTCCTCCGGACCATACTCTCGCCAGTCTACCAAGTATTGTAGGCGGCCGTGCCGCCGGCAGAGTCGAGGATCCCCACCACCTCGGACTCCACCTCATCGCCGACGAGCACCGGAGCCGGCGGGACGCCGGGGCTGGTGTCCGGACGCACCCCTGTGGCTGGCTGGAGCAGTGACCTGTGAAACACTGGGTGGACCCGTAGGTTGCGCGGGAGTTGGAGCCGGAAGGCCACGGGGTTCACCTGGGCCCGAATGGCAAAAGGACCTATGTACCGGGCATCCAGCTTGCGGCTAGGGCGCCCAGGCGGTAGGAAGCACGTGGAGAGCCAGACACGGTCCCTGACCCGCAGAGGTGGCCCTGGCTGCCGGTGCCGGTCTGCTCCCCGCTTGTACGCCTCCTTAGCAAGCTCCAGCTGCTCCTGTAGTAGCTCCTGGATGGCCCGCAGCTCCTGGAGCCATCGGTCCGCGGCGGGCACCGCAGACGGTGCCCCGACCGGCGGGAACCACCGCAGGTGGAAGCCGTAGTTGGCCAGGAACGAGGACTGCTGGGTGGAGGCATGGATGGCATTGTTGTATGCAAACTCAGCCACGGGCAGGAGGTCGACCCAGTCGTCCTGCTGGTAGCAGCTGTAGCACCGCAGGTACTGCTCCAGCGTGGCGTTGGTGCGTTCAGTCTGGCCGTCAGTCTGCGGGTGGTGGGCCGACGACAATCGGGGTTCAATGTCCAGCTGCCGCAACAGACACTGCCAGAACCGGGCAGTGAACTGGACCCCTCGATCGGTCACAATCCCCTCGGGGAGGCCGTGCAGCCGGAAGACATGCTCCAGGACGAGGCGAGCCGTCTCCATCGCGGAAAGTAGTGCCCGACACGGGACGAAGTGCACCATCTTCGTAAGGAGGTCCACCACCACCAGTATGATGGTGTGGCCCTTGGACGGCGGGAGCTCGGTGATGAAGTCCATGGAGATGGTCCGCCAGGGGCCTGCGGGGGTCGGCAGCGGCTGGAGCAGCCCCGAGGGCCTTTCCATCGGGTCCTTGGCGCGGCAGCACACGGGGCAGGAGCGGACGTAACGGTCGACATCCCCGCGCACCCTGGGCCACCAGAACTCCCGGGTCACGAGGTGCAGGGTCTTGTACCAGCCGAAGTGCCCCGCGGGTCTTCCGTCATGGCAGAGGTGCAGCACTTCCTCGTGACAGGGGCCGGAGGGCACGAAGAGCCGGTCGCGATGGTAGAGCAGCCCCCCCGCTCCGACCACGGGGAGGCGGCGTCCCCCAGGCGCAGGGACTCCCGGGGTGGCTCCCAAGCCTGGGCCTCCCAGATCTGCTCCGCCAGGGTCGTTACGTCCACGGTCGCCGCGAAGTTCTCAGGGCGCAGGATGGTCGAGCGGCGCTCTGGGGCGGCAGCATACTCGGGCTTCCGGGACAGGGCATCCGCGCGCCGGTTGTGGGCCCGAGGCACGTACTGCAGCTGGAAGTGGAACCGGGAGAAGAACTGGGCCCATCGCATCTGCCGCGGCGTCAGCTTCCGGGCAGTCTGCAGGTACTCCAGGTTGCGGTGGTCAGTCCGCACCTGTACCGGGTGCAGCGCGCCTTCCAGGAGGTGCCGCCAAGCCTCGAACGCCGCCTTGACCGCCAGGAGCTCCTTCTCCCAGATGGTGTAGTTCCGCTCCGGAGGGGTCAGCTGCCGGGAGTGGTAGGCGCACGGCCGGAGCTCCCCTTCCGGACCCGAGCTCTGCAGCAGGACCGCCCCGACCGCGACGTCCAAGGCGTCGGTCTCTAGGACGAAGGGCCGTCGGGGATTGGGGTGCTGCAGGATGGGCTCCGTGGTAAAGCGGGTCTTCAACTGATCAAACGCCTGCTGGGCCTCGGGGGTCCACTGGAACGGCGCCTTGCCACGGAGCACCTGGGTGATGGGGGCGGCCAACGACGCGTAGTCGGCAATAAACTTCCGATAGAAGTTGGCGAACCCCAGGAACTGCTGCACATCCTCGCGGCTCTTCGGGGCCTGCCAGGACACAATGGCCTCCACCTTCGCCGGATCCATCTCTATCCCCAATGAGACACGCGGTAGCCCAAGAAGTCGACTTCCGAGAGGTCGAAAGCACACTTCTCGAGCTTGGCGTAAAGGCGGTGCTCCCGCAGCCGCCGCAACACGGCACGCACATGTGCCTCATGGACTTGCTGATTCGGGGAGTAGATCAGGAAGTCGTCGAGGTAGATGATGACGAAGCGGTCCAGGTAGTCCCGGAAGACGTCGTTCACGAAGTGCTGGAACACCGCCGGTGCGTTACACAGGCCGAAAGGCATGACGGTGTACTCATAGTGCCCATACCGCGTCTGGAACGCCGTCTTCCGCTCGTCACCGGCCCGGATCCGCACCAGGTTGTAGGCCCCGCGGAGGTCCAGCTTCGTGAAGACTGTCGTGTGGCGCAACCGCTCCAACAACTCCGGGATCAAGGGTAGCGGTTGCGAATGGTAATCCGGTTGAGGGCGCGGTAGTCGTTGCAAAGTCAAAGCTCCCCCAACTTCTTGCAAACGAACAGCACCGGCGCCCCGGCCGGGGAGGTCGAAGGCCGCACGAAGTCCCGACGCAGGTTCTTCTCCAAGAACTTCCGCAAGGCTGCCAGCTCCGGTTCCAAGAGTGTGTAAATGCGGCCTGCCGGGATGGGGCCCCCAGGTACCAGGTCTATAGCACAGTTGTAGACCCGGTGAGGGGGTAGGCGGTCGGCCTCCTTCTGGTCGAACACGTCCGCAAATTCCCGGTACTTCTGCTGCAGTTCGACGGATGTCCCGGTCCTGGAGGTCTCTAAAGTAGCCATCAGCTTCTCGGGCCAGCAGTGCTCGTGGCAGTACTCAGATGCAAACAGCACCTCGCGCCGCGCCCAGGAGATGTGCGGGTCGTGGCGCGAGAGCCAGGGCATCCTCAGCACCACGGGGAAACAGGGCACCGCGGCCACCAAGAAGCTCGTCCGCTCGAAGTGGCCCTGGATCTCGAAACCCACCTCGACTGTCCGGTGGGTAATGGGGCCGGACTTCAGCAACCGCCCATCAATGGTCTCCACCGGTCATGGCTCTGGCAGCGGCAACAGCGGGATCTGGTGGTCTTGGGCAAACTGGAGGTCCAGGAAGTTATTGGACGCCCCGGAGTCGATCATGGCCCCTACGGGGATGGGCTGTCCCTCGCCGTAGGCCACCGCTGTGGCCACCAGCAGCGTGTCTCGCCGTCGCGTCGAGGCGTCTGCGTCTGTCCCACCTTCGGGCTCCCCCAGGCCTCGCAGGCCCTCTAGACCTGGAGGTTGGCTTTCCCCGGAGCCCCTGGGATGGTGGACTTCGAGGGACACACGCGGGCGAAGTGACCTCCCAGGCTGCAGTACAGGCACAGACCCGCCCACCGCCGCCTCTCCTTCTCCTCGGCTGTCAGGCGGGGCCGCGCCCCCCGAGCTGCATGGGCTCTTCACCACTGGCTCCGCTGGTGGAGGCACCTGCCCCTGGGCGGCTGGGCGGGGCCTCTCGGGGAGCCAGCGTCCAGGTTCGGGCGCTGGTGGAGCCCGCCCGACGGGCCTGCCTTCGGGCCTCCAGGCGCCTGTCTATCCGGAGGGCCTGCTGGATTAGCAGCTCCAACGTCTCCGGCGGGGGACTGCGGGCCAACTCGTCCAAGATCTCGGCCGAGAAGCCGACCCGGTACTGATCTTGGAGGGTGGGGTCATTGTAGGCCAGGTCTTGCGCCAGCAGGCGGAACATGGTGGTATAGTCCCGTACCGAACCCCGGCCTTGCTGCAGCTGACGCAGCTGGCGACTGGCCGTCTCAACCTGCACCGGGTCCCCCCACACCGCCCGGAAGGCCTGCAGGAACGTGGCCATGTCATCCAGGATGCCGCTGTTCTGGCGGAGCAGAGGCGTGGCCCATTTGGCTGGCATCCCAGAGAGCAGGCTGATCATGAAGGCCACCTGGGCCCGCTCGTTGGGAAAGCTTGGGCCCGGACCTGTATGTACAGCCGGCAGCTGGCCACGAAAGTCTCCAGCTCGGAGGGTTCTCCCGTGAAGCGGGGCGGTACCGCGGTGAAGACCCTCGCCGGGATTGGCATCTGCCGCGGCGTCCCAGCGATCCCCCCCGGCGGCGGAGCCCTCCGCGGCGGCCGCGTGGCCGCCGACACCGACCGCGGCGTCCGACGGGCCCGGATCCGCGTCCTCCTCCTCGGAGGTAACGCCGGCGTTGGCCTCTGCGGCGCCCGCCGGCGTGGCCATGCCCGGAGCCCTGACACTTATGTTAATAGCAGAGTGGACATTAAAATGGGTTGTTCATTCCTTGGTAAGGCCCAGTTTTACAATTTATATGCAGCATAAAACTGAACTCAGATTTAGGTCCACGGACTTACAGAACTATCTAGTCATGTCTATGGGTTTACTGTAGGGGTGGGTAAAGTGTAGCCTATGAAATTCATGCAACACCCAGGACCATTAAAAGAAAAAGAAAAAAGCTTCAGCCCAAAATGCCATCAAATGTACTGCAGGGGGCATGGGGGGTAATTTTTGGCAAGTGTTGCTCCCTGTGGCCCTCCCTGTGGCCCAGGAGGAGCCTTTAAAAGAAAGAAAGAAAGAAAGAAAGAAAGAAAGAAAGAAAGAAAGAAAGAAAGATTAGAAAAAGTCCTTCAGGGCAATACATTATAAAAATGCCACTCACACTCTCCAGAGAGCATTTGGAGGCACAGTTTTGTTTTGTTTTGTTTTGTTTTGTTTTATTCTGTGGAGGGTACAGCGCAAGGTGGCCCTCTATGGTCTCCTGGGGGACTAATGCTGTTAGGGTTTTGATCTATGAACCCAGTTGTCCCTTTTGTCCAAACTACTTGACAGAGATAGTAAAGATAGCTCTTCCAGTTACAGCTTTCCAATAACTCTATAGAGATTGCTGGTAAAAGCTGTCCTGGAAAAAAAAAAAGTCAGCAATCCAGGATTGTACCCTTGTGATTCAAAGCACTGTATCATCTGTAAGTATCTTCAGATATCTGTTACTTTTAGGACCACAGTGACTGGAGGACCCAATGACTTAAAAAAAAATAGCTTGCCAGCCCTGCAATATTATTTATGTGATTGAACACAGACATAGAGGATCCCATCTGCACTACATGGGAAAAACCACTGCAAGTATGCATTCCTGATCAGGGAGCTGGAGCAGACAGTGGCCAGGCATTTCAGCTTTGAACATCACAGTCTTTCTGGTTTGTCCCCATTTGTTACTGATATTCCATCTCTTTCAGGCATTTTAGAGAATTTCTGGCTTAATAGAATGAAAACCTTAACACCAGACATCCTCAATCTTGAGGATAAAGTCATTATCAACTGAAGAATGTTACAAAGCAAGTGTTCTAACTGCTATCTTGGATGCAGCTCAGTTTCATCTTTAGCAAACATAGAAGTGAGAAGCCAAAACATTTTGTCCATTTTGTATTTGTAAGTTCTTTAGTTAGTTCTTTAGTAATTTACTGCATCCTTCTGGTAACTTGAGAGAAGTAATATTGGAAGCTATCTGTTACCACCGTGTACTGGCCTGGCCTTTGGTGAACCAAAGATATCATTTTGTTATCACAATTCGGCCCTACTCTGCCACCAGCCAAGTGTTTGTGAGGCCACCGAACAAGCACGAAGCTAGGCATGGCTACTATTTGCTGCTCACACCAAACCAAGCCACAGATTGCCAGATCTGCTTTAGGGGACCTCCCGAAACAAACACTCTCATTACCAATGCGCGATAAACAAAGAGACCCTCTGCCCTGAGAGGACACCCTGGCGAGCTGAGTGCTTAACTGCCGAGCTAGCCTCATTTACATACCGGCCATACCATTGTCAATTCGGAACGTAACTCAATCATGTAAATTCTGACCTTTCAGAGGCATTGTCTCCAACCCAAAACTTATTGTTTTTGTCTAAGACCAGACTAGCCTATGGTCGTTCTTTCCCTGATAAAAACCCCCAGTTCTGAGAGCTCCTCGGACTACTCAACGGACTTGCGTTTGGACTGCTCTCCTGCCTTGCTGCCACCTTGTTCTGCGAGCTCCCCTCAGCTGCCGCGCCGAGTCCTTCTACCCTCCATTGGCTTCCCCAGGACTGCAGGATTGGTGACATATCACCATTCTCCAAAACTCTATTTTCCTATTCTAGTTAGGAATGTGTTCATGTTTTTCCTAATAATTGTCTAATAAATCTTAATTGCTATTTTGAACTGCCTGACTGCTCACTGACCTGATGCTGTAGACGTAGGGTAAAAGATCCCCGCTAAGTTGCCCTGCCTCTCGTTAGCTAAGAGAGTGCTCCAGCTAATTTCCCCATCTTGGTTGTGTTTGGTTTGGTTGTTTGGGTGCCCCTCCCGGGACCCCCAATTCACAGGGTAACAGTCTGTCTGTCTATCTATCATCTATCTATCTCAGTTATACCCATCTTCAATCTTACTCGGCAGTCTTCTTTAGTCATTATCTATGTGGATTAAATAAACATGCGGACAGTGGATCTAGTGAAATCTGATTCTTCCGTCATTGATTCTGTCAGCAATCTGAAGAGGAAATCATTTTCTACCCAGGGATGTTCTTCATAGAATTTGGAACTTTGGAAAACTAGAATTCTGAATTGCACTGAGAGCCTCCACATATACAGGGCAACAGATTAGACAATGAAGGGTGTGGGACAAGCATATTCCCCACTCCTTCCTTAATCCACATTAATAACAATGATCATGCACAATGGGTTTATGTTAAGCTAGGATCTAGACTCCAAAAAATATAATGCTGCTTAGAAAGGAAATTACAAAAAATGAAGGGTTTTTTCCCTCTTGATTCTGAATTGCTGTTTTTTTCCACATAAAAAGCATACCTAATGTATGCACCTTATTTTTAAGAAATCACACATTCTGTTGCCTTCCAGGGTCATGATTCTTATTAAAAACAAGGCATGCAACTCTCACACATGTGTTTTACCATGGTGTGTTTCATACAGAGGCAGTGTGAATCCTAGTGCATCTTCTAAAAAGGCCAAGATGTGTGTCTTGCAGGCTGTGTGCTGCTGACACTAGGGCTGGAAAGACCAAGAATCTTGCAATCAATCCTTTGCAGGGATTCAAAGTGGCAAAAGGAATATGCCACTATGGCACATGGCCCTTTCCTGTCATAGTATGTGTTACATGCTCTTTCTATGTGACTACTAGCCACCCGAAGTCCTGATCGTAGGAAGGCTCTATATGCATTAATAAGCTTTTTTTTTAAAAAAATTTAACAACCGTTACAACTGTTACAGTGGTATTAAAATACTATTACAATGATATTATAATAATGTTACTGTATCTCCTAATATATTTAATATGTTCCATGGTATGGTCAGTTGTTTAATTTAGCTGTAACTCCTCAAATATTTTCCCCTTCTTTTTTTATTACCCCTCCTTCTCATCCACTCCAGGAAACAGTCTAATTGTTTATTATAATTCTCATTAACCTCTCATGTGGAATATCACCTTACTTGTCTTATTTACATCCTTGTACTCCTCTCTCTCTGTTTTGCATTCTCAATGAATATTTTCCAATTTCTAAACTAAGATTCCTCCTTGAATTGCCCCATATAAACCCCTCCTTTGTCAAATAAATAATGAAACATCATATGTTCTGATATGTAATATTTCCATGTACTAAGCTCCCATTTTGTTGTTGTTTCTTCCAGGCATATGCAGTGACAGCTTGCACCTCTTTTAATAATTATTTTATTAAATATTCATCATATGTAATTAGTTCTACATTTTTAACATTTAATAGCAATAGCATTTATTTCTATACCGCCTATCAACTAAATGTTATCCAAGCGGTTTACAATATATTTTTAGCTAATTGCCTCCAACAAGCTGGGTACTCATTTTACCGACCTACGAAAGGATGGAAGGCTGAGTCAACCTTGAAGCCTGGCAGGATCGAACTCACAACCTTGTGGTTGCAGTACTGGCATTTAACCACTGCGCCACCAGGGCTCCTTTAAGGTTAGATATATTTCTTTATTCAGTTCTAAAATTTCTCCCAATATTTTATTTACTTCTTGTTTTATTTCCTTCCAAAATCTTCATATTCTAGTGCAATCCTACCACATATGGATATAAGTCCCTTTTTTCCTCACAGTAGCGCCAACATTCTGGGGACAAATTCTTATTTATATATGATAGTTGAAGTGGTGCTCTATACCACCTTCCTATTATTTTTAATTGATGTTCTCTTACCTTATTATTCTTATCTTTATAATATATGTGTGCATAAATAAGTATGTAAAAATAAGTGTGTGTGTGGTTTCTATGCATATGTATGGAAATTAATTCACATAATGAAAACATATAAATTGAGGGAAAAGACTCCTGCCAGGTTGCCATACATCCTCTCTCCCCACTTCTATTCAATTTCATCTACACTGAATATTTATAAAGGGTTCATATATAGCAGATTCAAATGTATGTTCAATACATACAGAAATATTTCATAACTGTACTTTGCTTTTTGCCACTTGACAATTTAGATAAGCTTAGTTTCTTTTTTCTTCAAGCAAGCTCCTCTCTCTCTCTCTCTCTCTCTCTCTCTTCTGACAAAACATAGCCAACCTTTACCCTAGCAGTTTTATGTTAATGAATACATTGTAATCCTTTTGTCTTCCTTCTCTCTAAAGGTATTATGACAATGTTCTGCTTAGTGTTGTTTTTAAAAGAAGAAGCAGAAGCAGAAGCAGAAGCAGAAGAGGAGGAGGAGGAAGACTGACTAGATGGAAACAAGGCAGGTGTTCAATATATCCAATATGGAATTGTTCATTGTAGAATCAAATATTAATAGAGTATGACAATTTATTCTTTTAACAGGGAAGTCAAATGTTTCAGTTTTGCTGATGTTGAAAAGTCACAGAGGCACCCAGGTCCCACTAGAGAATGAAAACAAGGGGGGAGGAGGCATCAAAATCCCTAAATTATACCTAATTGATAGAATGGAAAAACAGAACAATGTGTTCTAGAAGATGATGACATAACCTACAAATATAAGTTGTGAAAAGTTTTAATCATGCCTTTCTATAGCAGAAGAGCACACTTGTTGGCTAGAATCTATGGGAATACAATCCTTTTGTGTCTAAACCGAATTGATCCTATATTCTATACTCTTAGGCAAGGGGATATAATAGGATTGCAGTTCCCAGACACAGTTCTTAATTACCAATGTACCATAGTTTTAGGGTAACAGGTTGTATATATGAAGCTTTATTGAAACAAATATGGAAGTCTTTGCCTTCGTAGTGATGCATGACTCTATTCACACATCAAGTTTCCAGCAAAAAAGAATGAAAAATAGAGACCACTATTTTCTGAAAGGTAATTTAGCATGATATGCATTTGGAATTGCTAGGTAACATTCTTTGGAATTCCATTTTCTTTTGTTCTCAGCATCCTGTTCATAGGGTGACTCCATGCCATCACATCTGTGACTACGCCTGTGGTATGACTAGCCAGAATGAGTCCACGCTGTACTACTCAAGCTTCATGCTCCATTAGGAGGAAAAGGAAAGTCACATAAATCTTTCTGACATATGAACTCCAGTATTCACTCTGCCCTATGTGGTTTTGTGGTAAAATTCTTCTCAACACTTCACAGGAAAAACAAGCAGTGTGTTAGGAAGTTACATTCTGTAAATTACAAATCTGTAGATGGTCACCTCTATTCACCCACAGTTTATAATCCCATAAATACAGATTAAGGATTAAACCTTAAACAAATGTTCACTCTAGAGTTTGCCCCAGAGTGAACATTTGTGTGAGGGAAGGTCTACAAGTCTTGCTTTCACTTTGGGAGCGGGGTCTGATCAGTTGCATGTGTGTACTGCATATAAACATTTTTTTTAACTGAATTGATATATGCGTGCATAAATAAAAGGGACCTAGTTGACAAAGGGATTTTGAATGATCATGAACAATGGTTTAGGACAGTGGTTCTCAACCTGTGGGCCCCCAGATGTTTTTGGACTTTAGCTCCCAGAAGCCCTGAGCATTGACCATAGTGACTGGGGCTTCTGGGAGCTGAAGTCCAAAAACATCTGGGGACCCACAGGTTGAGAACCACTGGTTTAGGAGAAGAAATTCTGGTCACAACCCCATTCTATGCATTGCTATGTATATGATACCAGAAGACTTTACACAAAAGATTGTGCCATGTCTTGTGCAAATGGAAGTACCATCCTGGATTTCAGTGCTCTTTCTATGACAAAGATCTTGTGTTTTGTCAGGAAAAGCTTTTTCACATATGAACATGACCTTCTGTTCACAAAGCCAAAGACAATCCTAGAAAACCATTGAATCAGTTGGATTTATAAGTGTTGACTCACCATTCAGCATTTAATCCAAAAAGGTTTGCTGCAGTGGTTGACCTCATTGGCTGGCAAGAGGGGCTTGAGTGACCCAGATGTGGGTTTTCACACAGGTCCATTGGTTAGTATATATTCCTACCTTCCTTGCAAGCAAAAGCATTCATGCTACAAATGTTGACTCAGCCACCCTTTTTTTTGGCACGTGTTTAGCCTGTATGTTTTGTATTCAGCTGTGTGCCATCTATGTAATTCAACAGTCACCTTCTTACAACTTTTGGGAGGCTTTTGGCATGGGTCCTGGATCCAGGACATCAGCTCTCCGTTTTTGGATATTGATAGAAATGGGAATTTCCTTATGGGACTCAAGGAGTATGAGGCATAAAGGCCATGCCTGGTTGGGGTAGATGCCTTTTCTGCACTCTCTGATGGCAAACGGGGTGGGGTGGGGGCAGAAGCAGTCATCTGCCCAGTGGATCTCTAACCTGTCATCCTGTGGATCTGGCAGAAGTCCAGATGGCAAGCTCATTGATCAACGGGTGGTTTGGTTCATGCAGATACCAATCCTATAAGCAGGTGTAACCAATAAAAATTTGGCCTACTTCTTCCAATTCTTATTGGTGTTTGGTGTGTTATTTAAGTGGAACAGGTCTTGCCCCTGAACAGGCAATAGGATCCAAGCCAAAATGTTTAACAACAAAAACTCATAAATGTTCAAAGTAATAAGTTGGAATATTTCCAGTGTAACATGCTACCCCATATATATGTATAGGAAAAACATATGATGTCAGTTTTTCATCTTGCCTTCTTTAGTCCTTTTCCACATCTTTCAGTGCTGTTCAGTTTGTTTGTTTTTGTCTTCAATACTGGGTTGAGTAGTTGCTAGAGCTTGCAAACTGCTTCATCCAAGATTTTTTTAGAAATATTGGGTTGTGCACAGCTAACTATCACAGGAATATATTCCCTCTGTTGTTTTCTTAATTTTTGCCTGGGAATTCAGCAAATTCAGCAAATTCCATTAAGAGAGGTTAAGCCCTATAGCAGATGTTTCTTTGGCAACACCTGTCATCTGAAAGACAAAGGGGATTGAGATTTGAAAATTTCTGCTTGAGTCTCTAGTCCTACTTGAGGAAAACAGAAAATATTTAAGTTTTACACAGCTGGAGTTTGGAATAAGAACATAGTGAAGCTTTATTTTGTTATGTTTGTTTGTTATTATGATATGCTGACAGGAAAACAAAGTTAGATCCATATTCTCAATATGAAGCTATTTTTGGGGGGACTGTAAAAGTAATAGCAGTTGCAAAGGACTCTTGTGTAGCTTCTATCTAATTTCTAGTTCTAGTGCATTTATAAATGCATTCTTAATAAAGGTGTGTGGGATATGATGAAGCAGAGTGTTGGAAAGGATGGGAAGGTCTTGAAATTATATTACTGTGATAATTATAAGAAACTGTACTGACATTCAGTTAAAGCATATCCTTATTTTATCCTCAATTCATAGCTAATCAAAATTTCCTTTTTTCAAATGAAAAACAGCTCCTGTAAAATAAGGTTATTGGTGTCAGAAACATATCCACCACATAGGATTTTTAGATTCTGGGAATTTGGGGGATTTTTTTACTTTTTGGGGGAAAGGGAAAGGAGGGAGAGTTTTTTTGTTATAGACCCTATCAAAAGGAATCAAATTTTATAGAACTTGGAATCATGCAGCTAGACCAGATCTAAAAAAATTTCCCATTATTGTAGAAATGGATTATTATTTTTGTGTACATTGTAGCACAGTGAAATATGGATTTTCTCGGGCCAACAAACACATACCCTTTTGGGGGCAAAAATGATGTACCCATGTTTGCCCCCTTGAAGCACAAAAAAAAAGGTTTAAATTGTGGTCCATGTAAGGAAAAAAACCCGGGCTTTCAATGTACGGGTTTCCTTTTTCCAACATTTTCATGTTCCATCAGGTTAACAGGAAATCAAAGATTTGGGCAAAGGGAACTTCCAGTGGTGTCGGTGAGGATTTCTTTGCCCCGGGGGAAAAGACAATCACCCCATGAGGTTAAATTTTTTGGGAGGGGGGGGAAAAAGAGACAAATATCCTTTTGGGGGAAAAGGGGGTTTCGGGGGGGTTGGAGAAGACCGGGACCCCAGTCCCCGAGGGGAGCCATCTGAAGTTAAAGGCCCGGGACCGCACTGTGGAGGTTGCAGAAGCCGCCATTACCTCTGGAGGTTCCTGAGAGGGAAATCCTCCCCACCATTTTTTTTTTAAGAAAGGTTTTGGACGGAAAATTAGAGGTTTTTTAATTCTTTTTTTGAGGAGGGAAAAGGGAAACCAAGCAAGTTAAACTTTACAAATTTAACCAAGGGGGATCCTGAAAAAAAACCCCAAAAACCCATCTCACCGAGTTCTACGAGGGGGAAGAAAAATGGCATTTAAAAACCAACAGTTGTTGTTTTTTAAATGGAGTGGCTATAAGAATATATTAAGATTTTAAAAATATAGTTGATTTGATTCTTTTTTTTTTTTTGGAGTTGGTGGGGGGGCTGACAGCAAGAAACAAAAAGGGAACAGAGGATAGAAATTTTGGGAAGTGGGGAGATCAAGTAAGAGAGTTAAGACATTTTGGGGGGTTGTGGCTGGCAGGAGACTAACAAAAAAAAAACTGCCTTTTTGGGAAGCTCCCTTTCCTTTATTCATTTTTTTTTGGGTTTTTTTTCCCCTTCCCCTCCTTTTTTTCTTTTTTTTTTTTTTTTTTTTTGGTTCTGAACAAAAAGACGTTGGGTTTCTTTTTTTTTTTTTTAAAAATTTTTAATTTTTGGATTTTTGTTTTTTTTTGGGGTTTTTTTTTTTATTTTTTGGGGGAAAGGGGAAAACAGGATTTTTGGGTTTTTTGGGACTTTATTTTGGGTTCCCAATTTTTCCTTTTGTTTTTTCCCCTTTTTGGGGTTTTTTTTTTCCTTTTTTTATATACATGTCTGGACTTTTGGTTGTTTTGGGTTTGAGGAATTATAATAATTTTGTGGGTTTCCCAAAGATCTTCCATATTTCAGAAGAAAATTTTTTTGGGATTGTTGGTGAAAGGGGGAGGAAAAGAGGGAAAAAGAAAAGGGAAAGGGGAAAGGGGAGTTGGATGTGAATTAAAGTAAATAAGAAAGACTTTCAAGGACTGTTTAGGTTAGAAAACCCTTTTGGGGTGGTTATTGATCAACCTATCAAGGTTATTCGAGCGAAGGAAAATAGTATTCCCCCTTTTTTTATCGCAGTGATTTGAAATAAAGAAAAGAAGATCAAGAAGAAACAAGGGGGGAAAAGAGCACCATCAGTGGAAAAAGGAAAAAAACAACAAATAAATACAGAGACATAGAATGTAATTAAAAATTTTAAATTATTATTTTTAAATTTTAAATTAAATTATTAATTGTTATATAAAATATTTAATATATAGTATTTTGGGAAAATTTTTTCCAGATTTTTATAATTATTAAGTTAATTAGGTAAATTAATTAAAATAAATTAACTTGCTTAGGGGCCAAGATAAAAAAATAGAAATTGAATAGAAATTGGGAGAAAAAAAATTAAAAATTGTGATATTTAGACTTACATAATTTCCCAATTTTTTTAAATTTATTATATATCAATTAAAAGTTGAAAATTAAGAGATTTGTAAGATATTTATAAAATATTTATTAAAAAATATTATATATATTAAGACAGCTAACAGAAAAAGTATATAAAAAAATATAAATAAAGGCGGGGGTAAAATTTTTAAAAGGTGATTTAATTTAATAATATTCCATTTATAGGCTGTAATAATTTAAGGTTTATGTATAACATTATTAATTAATTTAGTTTTATTGAAAAAAGATTAAATAGATTTATTGAAATAAATTTTTATTTTTTAGTTTTGAGTTTTAAGAAGGGAGTAATTTATATAAACATTGATTAGAATATTTATTAGTGGATTAGTGATTTTTAAAATAGGATTAGCAGTGTGGGGATTTGGGTTTAAAGGGTTTTTGGGGCAAAAAGCGGGTATCGGGTGAAAACAGCAATTGCAAGAAAGATCAGTATGAAAAAGGATTAACCTAAATCGAAAGTTGGCGACTTTCTTTATCAAAAGAATTGAGGAAATTAAAGAAATAAATTTTAAAAAATATAAAAAAAGAATAAGAAAAACAAATTTAAAGAGATGAAGAAGGATATAGGAGTGTCGGGAACGCTAGAAAATATAACAAAAAATGAAAAAATTTTAAAAAAAATTTAAAGGGGATTTAAAAAGAAAGAACAACAAAGTTGGAAAAGGGCACACCCAGTGAGGGGAATAAAAATGGAAAAGAGGGGAACAAAATAAGAAAGTAGGGAAAGTAAATTTTGAGAAAAAATGTTTTAAGATCAGAGGGTTGAGAGAGGTCCAAGGAAAAATTTATATAATAAGAATACCATTTTTGGTGAAATACATCGGTTGGAAGCTAAAACTTGATTTTTGAGGTTGATAAATGTTCCGGATTAATTTGTTTATTGTAAAAGAAGAGAAATTAGAAAAGGAACAAATTTTATTTTCTGAGGGAAAAAGTAAAGGATTTGGTGATTCAACAGAGTTATACAAATAAGTTGGGGGTCAAGCAAGATGAACTTAAATATTTAAAGATGTCCCTGCTCAAGTATTGAAAAAAAGAAAAGATTACTTCCCTAACTCAGGTATTAAAAAGGGGGGAAATCTTTTACCGCTGGTGTAGGTTAGAAGGTATTACATTTGTATATAATGAGAAAAAATTTTATGTTAAATTAGTATTGAAAGCACAAGATTTTTTGAAAAAATAAAAGGGAAAAAAAGGAAAAGATGCATGGAAGAATATGAAAATGGAAGAGTTGGTGCGAGATCAAGAGAAGAAGATGGAAAAGCCCCCAAAAGAATGTCGGGAGGACAATAAGTTTTGGGGAGTCAGAAGAGATGAAAAAACCCGGACTATATGGAAAGAGGACTAGAACAAGAAGAAAAAAAAAAAGAAAAAGGGGAAAAAAGAAAAAGAAAAGGAGGGAGATCAGGAACAAGACTTAGATCAAGAGGAGGAGAGAAAGTAAGGGAAAAGGGGAAAAAAATAAAAAAAGGGAATTTGGAATCTTAGAGGGTTGAATCCCAAATATTTAAAAAAGGGAAAAGGGTATTCCATCTTTTAAAAAATTTAAAAAGAACTTTTTGTTTAAGAAACTATATAAGAAAAAAGGAATTAAAATACCAAGTTAAATTAAAAAGGGGTTTTTTCCAAGAAAAAGTACAAAGAAAAAAAAGGTGTGATCAATATGTAAAAATTAATATAATGAAAAAAGGAGATATTTAGAGATGACAGAGGTATGGGGGATCAGGGTAGAAGTTGAAATAATTCAAAAGATTCTAAAGGGGAAAGAAATGGGCCACTGGAGAATAAATTGTCTTTTTATGAAAAATTAAAAAATATATTAGAAAATAATTTTTAAATAAAAGTATTTTGTGGTGTTTGGGAAAATGGAGTGATAAACTGGATTTAGATAGAACACTAAAAATGAAAGGGAAAAAATTAAAAAAAACTACCAAAGTCTTTTTGAAGAACTTATGGATTTGACTTCAGTGATTGCCCTTATGGAAAATTTAATAGGGAAAACTAAAGGAGTATACATACTTTTCTGAAGTACACAAGGTTTGGTCAAGGATTGACATGTGCCTGGTTCAAAAAGGGTTTAAAAAGCAGAAATGTAAGGATGCTATCAGATCATTGCCCTATTTTAATATGCTGCAGGAATGTAAAAAGAAAAAAAATGGACCTTGAAAGACGAAATCTTGAGGGACGAAGAAGTTGTAGAAAAGGTGAAACATGAATTAGATTTCTTCTTTAAAGAGAATGGGGAAAAAAGGTATATCAAATAAAATTGTGTGGGACACGGGAAAAAAAAGTGATGAGGGTTTTTTTTTTAAAATATGAAGTCTAAAAAGAAGAAGAAAACAGAAAATCCAAAGTAAAAACTTTAGAAATTAAAGAAAAAGGGGAAAGAACTAAAAGAAAACCCTAGCAATAAAAAATTATTGAGAGATATCAAAATTCTCCAGAAACAATTAGCGGGGGAAAAGAAGATTAGAAATTAAAAAGAAGATGAAGTATATTTAAAAAAAAGATTTTTAAAAACATGTTAATAAAATTGGAAAATGGTTGGCATATAGACGGGAAGAAAGAAAAGAGAAAAGATTGATTACTGAGATTAAAAAAGGGGATAAAACATTTAGAGAGCAAAAAAAAATTAAATTTTTTATTAGTACTATAAAAATTTTTTTAATGATTCAAATGACAAATAAGATTATATTCGACAAGTAAAGGAATATTGGGATGGAACAGAAATTTCATATTCAGGAAGATCAAAGAATAGAATTAAATAAACCCATTTTGAGGCAGAAAAAAATTTGGGGGTTTTTTAGATTAAAAGGAGGAAATTGGGCCGGGTGGCTTTACATCAAAAAAACTATAAGGAATTTCAAGACCAAATAATTAAACCCCTTTGTAACTTTTTTAATGAAATGGGTCAAGAGGGTAGACCAGATTCATGGGGGGAAAAAAACTTATACCAAAAGAAGGTAAAAAAATAAATTGGAGGTTAAAAATTACAGGCCCATATTTTTTACCAAACATAGACTACAAAATATTTGCATCTATCCTGGCAAAATTAAAAAAGGTTTTAAAAGTTTGGAACAGGAAGACCAAGAAAAGGTTTTTTACCAAAAGGGCAATAAAAAAACGTAAGAATGATAGTGGAAAAATTGAATACTATCATAAACATAATGAGAGGAAATTAGGGCCCGGGATTTGTTGACGCTGAAAAGGCGTTTGATAATTTTGAGATGGAAATTTATATTTTAGGTTCTAAAAAAAGAAAATATGGGGGGGAAAATTTTTTTTACTTATTAAAATGATTATAATAATCAAATGGCAAATTTGGTTATAAATGGAGAAAAAAACAGAGAAATTTAAGATTAGGGAAGGGGAGAGAAAAGGGCCCATTATTCCCTTAATTTTTAAAATGGTATTAGAAATATTTAAATAAATTAGGAAAAATGAAAAATAAAAGGAGTTAAAAGGGAAAACAAATGTGTAAGTTAAGGGGGATTTGCGGATGACCTTGTAGTCATGTTAAAAACTATTAAAATGTCCTTTAAAATTAAATAAAGTTTTTGAAGAATTGGGGGGTTTGGAGGATTTAAGGTTAATATGGAAAAACCAATTGTTAACAAAAAATATTCCAAAAAAAAAGAGTTAGAAATTGAAGGCTTTTCAAAATTTAAAAATAAAAGGGGGGGGGCTTGGCCCCCCCGGCCCCTCCGGAGCCACAGAGGCCGCCGGGGAGCGGCTCCGAGGAGGAAAAACGCCCCGGTCTCCCGCCGAGTCACGGCAGAGGCCTCCGGCACCGGGGGAAAGGCCGCCCCCCACGCCCGAGGTCCCCGCCGCTGCAGAGGAGGCTGCGGGGCTTCCCCCCCACGGAGGGGGGGCCGGCCCCCGGACGCCGACGAGGTCCCGCCACAGCAGAGGAGGCCGTGGAGCTTCCTGCCGCGGAGGATGGCTACCCGGACGCTGCCCGGGGGCCCCCCCTCCCGAGGAACAGGCCGCCGTCACCAGGGGAGGCCGTTCCGGGGGTTCTCCCAGGAAGGGCGGGGCCCAGGCCCCCGCTGAGGCACCGCCCCCCCTGGGGTCCCGATCCCAGGAGGCCATCGGGCCCCCCCATGCTGCTATAGCGACGGCAAGCCAAGGAGGCCACCCCACGCTCCCGCCAGCTGCTGGAGCATCGGGCGGGGGAGGCTGAGAGCTCTCAGCTGGCCGATCACTCTCAGCTGCGAGGGAGGCTGAGGGCTCTCAGGTGCGCAAGAGCTCTGGGGTTTGGCCAGCGCCGGTCCAGGGGCCCAAATAAAGGGTGGAGGAAGCCCAAATTCGGCACGGGGGGGGCAACCGTCGGGACGGCCCCCGTCCCTGCTGTGACCCGGCCTCCGTGCTCCTGTCCAGAAGCCCTGCCAGCCAGCTGACCCGTTCGTTATCCGGGTGGAGGAAAACCCCGTCTTTTGTTTCTCCGTTTGCCTGCTTTAAAGGGTTGCCTTTGTTTTATTTTTTGGACTGCTACTGAAACTCCCGGGGGGAGCCCCGGCTCCAGACCACCCTAGCCTTCCCGGCCCCGCCCCCCCCACGCCAACAAATAGCTAGAAAAGTTTGATATTTGGGAATTAACATTAAATAGGAATAAATTTATTTGATAATAATTATAAAAAATTTGGGGGGGAGATAAAGGATGATTTGAAAAAAAGGTCAAAGTTAGACTTATCTTTGATGGGAAAAGGGTTGCGAAAAAAAATGAATATATTACCAAAAAAGATATTTTTGTTCCAAAATTTGCCAATTATTGTAAACAATATACCCTTTAAACAGTGGGAAAAAATTTTTCTAAGTTTGTTTGGAATGGCAAAAAACCAAGGATAAAATGGAAGGTGCTAAAAGATGTACAGGATAGAGGGGGTTTAGGATTGCCGGATTTGAAATTATACTTTCAGGCTAGTTGCCTTTGTTGGATCATGGAGTGGATCAAGCTAGAGAATAGAAGATTATTGAAAACTTAAAAGGGGCAGATTCCCATTTCGGTTGGCATGCCTACTTATGGTATGATAAAGCAAAGGTAAAAAACAATTTAATAATCATATTATAAGAAAGGCTTTGTGAAGGTTTGGACACAACATAAAGATAGGTTATATGAGAAAATACCATTGTGGGTTTCAGTACATGAGGCATTTTATAGAAGAAAGAAACCCAAATTAAATAATTGGATAATGTATAGAGATTTATTAAAAGTACAAGGAGAAAATATAATTTGGAAAATAAATAAATTGAGTAATGTGGGCATTACTTTTCACTGGTTACTGCAAAGGCAACTAGAAGAAAGATTGAAAATGGACAAAAGGATACAAGGGAAACAAAACGAAAGAAAAGGAATTTGACAAATTGTTAAAATTGAGTGTAGATCATTTGATAGGTAAAAATATATAAATTGTTATTAAACTGGTATATGGAAGAAGAAAATTTTCAAAATAAAAATATAAGATGGGTAAAAATCTGGGGCACACTATTTTGTTGCAAGATTTAAAAAACATGGAAAAAAGGAAGGGAAAAAAATTTGTTAACATCAACATAAAAAAAAATTATTACAAAAATTTTTTATCGATGGTATTATACACCAACTCAAATAGCTAAATTAAGTAAGAATACTAAAGATAAAAAGGGAAATGTTTAAGAAAGGGAAAGTTTTACCCTAGGGTGGGCAAAGTGGGTAAGGCTAAAAAATTCTGGAATAAGATTCATAATTGTATTGTTAATGTGTTACAAATTAATTTTCCTAAAAGTCCTGAAATAATTTTTAATATGTTGGATGAAAAATATTTTAAAAAATTTTTTTGAAAAAATGATGATTTTTATGACAAAACGGAAAATTGGTATTTGCACAATTATGGAAATCAAAGGAAAAAAACCTAAAGGGGGAAGATTGGTTATGGAAAATATATGACTTATGGGAGTGAATTTAAATTTAAACAAAATAAATATAAACCAAAAAAATTTAAATTTTTGAAGAATGGAATTTGGTAAAACCCCTTTGGGGAAATCCAATGGGGAAGGTAAAAATAAGTGATTTACGAATTTGGACTAGAAGTAAAAACTTTTTATTGAAACTTTATAGTACAAATAAGGTAGTGGTATTTTTTTCAATTGGATAGTATAGAAGTGTTGGTCAATAACAAATAAAAATATAACCATCCTCAAAATATGTAGAGAATAAGGGAAGGAGGGTAAAATAGGTATAAGAGTGGAATTAGTATTTTACTTTGTCAAAAAAAAGGTATCTTCAACTTAAAATAATGGATTAGTTAGTTTGAAATTTTTAACAATTGTTTTGTTTTTTGTTTTTTGTTTTTTTTTTTTTTTTTATAAAAGGTATATAAGATGGTGGAAAAGAATTTATGTATGGTAAAAAATAAGGAATGTTTTATTTGTATGTTTGTTTTTATAAAAAAAAAAATAATAAAAAAAAAATTTGGGAAAATCTGCCAAATTTTTTTGTTGCAAATAAAAACTATCCCGCCTACGGAAACATAGCTACTTTACAATGATGTTCCCAAAAATACTGAACTTCGTTTTTTGTACAAAGTTTTAAAACTTTTGAAGGATTGCTCACCAGTCTGTTTGAATATTCAGTGACCTTCACTTTCTGTGGCAGTTACAGGTCCAGGAGATTAAAAAATAGCATTCCAGCATAAACGGGTTTGCATCTAAAAAAAATCACTGACAGGATTTCAGAGATTTCATTTCCATGGCTTCTTATTTACATATACAGTAAAAAAAAAAACAGAAATGTGTGTTTTTTGCTTACAATATAAAAGACTGTGTGATGAATTTATGACATTAAGAGTTAGTCTTGCTTCTCAACTACACTGTTGTGTATCTCATCAGAAGTAAATATGAAACTTCTGCATCACATTAAAAAAAAAAAAAAAAAAAAAAAAAAGACAGAAAAAAAAGTTTAAATGCTAAAAAAGTCCATATGATACAGCTCAGATTAGTTTTTGAAATTAGTGTAAGATTAATTAATTATTCACAGTCAACATGGGATGATTAACTATTGTATCAAGAATAAGAAGGGTTCATCCCTAACATATATTGAAATACACTGTAAAGGATCATTGCTTGTTTAAAGATTATTTATTTATTTGGCTTGTGGTTGACTTTTATTAGTCTGTTGTCACTGTGCACCTTCAAGTTATTTTCACCTTATGGTGACTCCAAGGCAACCCTGTCATGAGATTTTCCGGGGTTGAGAGTGTATGATACACCCGAGCTCACCCAGTGGATTTTCATGGCTGAGCAGGGAATCAAGCCCTGGTTTCCAGGGTTGTAATCCAATGCTCAAACCACACTTAATCATCAGAAACACAAAAAAGATTCCTATTTTGCATCCGTACTTTACCAGCTGTTCTCTGGAGAGTGTTGGCTGTTCATGAAACAACATGTTACAGTCTTTAACTGTGTTGTTGTTGTTGTTGTTGTTATCATTATGGTCATAGACCAGGATGAGCAAAAATAACAGATCTTGCCTTAAAATATATAAAACATGAAATGTGTAAAACTGAGTGATATAAAACACAATGCAATAAAAACAATAAATACTTAAAATTCACATGCAATAATAGTGTTTTTCACCTGAAAAATTACTTTTGGGTGCTCAAAAAATTGGGGAGCTTGCCTGTTGAAAGTTACTGGGATCTCATTTAAAAGTGAGCATGAACATAATTGCACACATGAGAGGAAGTTATTCATCACCTGTGTTGCTTTTAATCAGATATGCTGTCAATTCATTTTTTAAAAAAAGATGCCTTCATTTTCAAATAATATTAATCCACAAGAATTATAAATCAGTGCATTAAAAATGCAGTGTCTTTTCATATGCATAAAACCTTTTCATCTCCTGCTGGAAAAAAAAATGTTGATATGTCTGGTGATGGCCTTCATGTAAGCAAGATTTTTTAAAATATATATACATCAAATATTTCTAAAAGCTTTTACTGCCTCACAGCAAGAAACTGATAGGAAACAATATAGTTCAATACTAAAGGTACTTGGGAGGGGAAAGTGTTCATTTTAGTAACCTGGTCTCCAGTGTGAAATCAAGTGAGACCCAGAGACAGTATTTTGGCTCACATTTTGAATTCTCTTTCTTCATGATATGTCATTTCCGTTTCTCTCTCGTAACAGAAGACCTGACAAGAGTATTGGGTATTGTGTAAAATGTTAAAGAAAACAAGGACAAATTTAGAGGAATGTAAGAGAACACATCCCCACTGATGCAGAAGAAAACTGTCAAATTCTTTGCAGAAAAATACGAAAAGTAAGAGACGAAGCATCGATTCAACCTACCAAAGGTTATTTCACAGTTTTTATGCTCCCAGCAAAAATATTCTCCAGAAGGAAAAGTATACAGTTTTACCATATTAATCCAAACATTCTAGAGATGGTAAAACTGAAAAGCTTGACTTAAATTCAGGTTTGGTAAGCTTCAGGCCATTCAGAAGAGTTCCTGAATAATGAAGCAGGTTTCAGTTAGCATTCTACATCTAGAAATGGAGAATATTAAGGCAATTTCCATAGACGTTTTCAAGAACCACTGGGGTAGCTAATTGGATTGAGAGGGGAAGGGCCACTGGCTGGTACACAAATGGGGGCTTCCTGTCACCATTTACCCTGCCCTGATCTAGGCTATGAGCCACGAATGAGCAGCACCACTGCTGCCTTTGGACCTTCCCTCATGACTCTGCCACTTGTGCAAAATGGGAAACAACCAACCTTTTCCTACTATTAGCTGGCAAGGCTTATTTGTGCTTCTTGCACTCAGGCATTAAGCTATACCTCTGTCTCGACAGGAAGAGAGCCACACAATTTCCAAACATCAATAGGAATGCCTGTGAAGAAGTAGTAGTGGTAGTAGAAATAGTCATCATCACCATCACCATCATCACCATCATCATCTTTATCTGTGGGACTCAAGGAGGCTTACAAATTAAAACAATTGCAATATAATTAAAAATATACAAAAAGTCAACATTGAAACAGAATTAAACTATTAATCATATTAAAACAATTCAAACCATAAACTTTAAAAGATTTAAAGACCACAAATTTAAACAACATTGGCTTTTCCTTAAAATTCTTAAGTTCTAAAAGCCTGTCTAATTTTTTTAAAAAAATAAAAGAAAGAAAAAGGACTGTGGCCAGCAACTGAGAAGGCCTTCTCTTATGCTTACCCCAGCTGTACCTATGAAGGTAAAGGGGATGAAAGAAGTGTGTCTCCTTTAGACCTCAGGATCCAGGAAGGCTAATATGTGGAGATACATTCTGTTAGATAGTCTGAAAGTCATATAGAGCCTGATACCTCTTTGTGAAATATTACAGTATGGGAATGATAGTCTGAGAAAATACTTCAGCTCCCCTCCACATTTGCTAGGTTTCAGCAAAAGTGGGAAGGGGCTGAGGCATGGTGGGGACAACCATCCCTTTGCTTCCTTGTGGAGGGGCATCAGGAGAGAGTGTGTAATGCTCAGAAATCAGGCTGTGATCTGTCCTTAGCTGACCAGGAAGTGGCCAGTGGAGAAGGAGGAGGACCAGAGGTGGGCCTGATTTATTTTTCTTGATTCAATTTGCAGTGGTGGTGGGGAAAAATCTTCTCTGAAATTAGAGCATCATTGGAGCAACATCAGCAGAGAGGCGGCAGAGAGTGAGTGAGCAAACAGTGGTGGAGAGCTAGTGAGCAATAGCAGCAAAGTCATCAGGGACAAGACAAGGTGGCAAAAGCAGTGATGACAACGGGCAGTCCAATTGAGGAGTGCTTGACAGCAATGGGCTTTGGGGCCTTCTAGCCCCAGTCATGCTTGTGAAGCAAGAACTACACAATAGCTTTATCAGGGCTCATCAGGGCATTTCCCCTAAGGTTTTTATTTTGGATGTTTCTAACTGGTTGGCCCCTAGGGGGGTAGGGCTTGGGAGCTATTGAGCTCCCCCCTGCCCCAGTTTCTAATCTCTTTCCCTTTGAGGGGCCTGCCTGTGCAGGGTTGCATTTCCAACCCTGCCTTATCGGGATTCCTGATGCTTAGCTTCTTGCTCCCACACCCTTCTTTTCCTGCTATTCCACCTCGTCTGAGCAATTTGCTTGGGCTTCTCAGTAGAAATGCTGCAACTGTTCTAGTGGCCCTGTTTTCAGGTTTCATAATGTGTGTGTGTGTGTGTGTGTACACAAATACACATGCACGCACACACAAACACACTATATTTAGCAATTCAGGCAATTTGCCATGTATGGGTATACTGTTAACGTTCAGGCGAGGTAAGATCATGGGGCAGCTATGTGGCTTCATGGCCTGAAGGGAGCAGGTCCATGCTCTGCAAAAACTTTATGCAGATTTATGAATAGGTGGTCCCAAGGATCCAGCCCTCTTTTTCTCCTGTGTATAATTCACCCTTTCACTTTGTTCCAGCTACTAGTGGTGTTGAGATCAGCTGTGGGACATTTGTAGCTCTCTTTCAGGATAGGGGCTGCTACGGCAGCTGCAGAAGGCAATCTTCTTGTAGAGGTTATTAAGAGGCTAAGTAGATGGAATTTCAGGGCATATATTGGGTGCATTTGGCCAGAACTGGGTATTGGTGTCAGATAAGGTCCTGACAGAGCAGTGTCACAAAGGGACCTGAAGTCACTTCTTCACTAGTGGGATTGTGCTGGCAGTTGATGGGAAAGAGCATTTAGTGCCCAGAAGAAGTAGGCAGTGCCAACTGTCTGGAGAGGCCCACTGTGGTAAAAACCTACTTGGAAACAAGACAGGAAAGAGGATGCTGAGGGCAGCCAGAAAAACTTGGATCATGGGACAGCCAGTGCTTAGCCCTGGAGAAAAGGAAGAGGAGCAATTGGGTGGGGCCATTTTGGCTGGTGAACACGGACAAGGCCACCATGTACCAGTGCAGACATGTGACACTTAGAACCTGGAGAAGGGTACTCTCGTCCATGTTTTTGTCTATTGACATGGGTGGCCCTTGTGGGCCAGTATGTGCAGTACCAGGTGGTTGGTGTTGTTGGTTGGTTGCAGCTGCAGTAGGTTAGCAGAAGGCAGATTGTGGAGAAGGAGGGATCTCTCCAGCCCATCTTTTGTGGCAGTTGGGATAAATCCTGGATCCATGGCATTAATCATCCCTTATCTAATAATTTGAATGAATCAGCTACTTTATTTCTGAACATATTAGTTTAACTGAGTTACAAATACAGAATATCAAAAAATGAGAAAATAAACAATAGTAGGAAATGCCCTACTATTAAAAATAAATGCAACTATACATTTCACGAGAAGCTGGGAAATGTGGTAGACTTCCATGAAAATATAAGGTATAAAGTGCTATATATTGCACTGAGCTACAGATTCAATGAAAAGTGATGTGATTTAAATGGGGCTAAACTGAACACCTGTTTCACTTTTTTGGAATCAGTGTAGCTTGACCTGACATTGGGGAAAATATAAATAGCTACTCTGCACATGCCAGCTTTAGGAGCCAAATTTAAATACCTGTTTCTTGGATCTCCTGCTGATAACAGGTGAAATGAAAAGCCTGCATTTTAAACATAGGGAAGAGATGACAAGGTTTGCTAATTAAGTCAGGTATGATTATGTGCACTAATAGGTGAAGAGCATATGTATCCAGAATCTAATATTTCATATGTGGAATTAGGCCTGGTGGGACTTCAGTATTCTGGGATGAGGAACAGGTGGGGCTCCAGATGTTGTTGGAGTGCAACTCTCATCATCCCTCACCCCATTGTATATGCCTGTGGGAGCTGCTGTCAGCTGAAGGACATGTTCCCCACTCTGACCTATCCTCTCTCATGCTTCCCAATATAGGAAAAAGTAGAGAGCTGGTGGATCCTTCATTTATTTATTTCTTTTAATGAGAATGACATTCCTGTACACAATATAAAATGAAATAGAAAGAGGGATTGATATCAAGTTTGTAAAACTCCTCCAAATATATCTAATGTTTCCTCACAGAAATTCAAGTTATATATTTATGAGCAGATGTCAGTGTGAGAATTCATTTGACTGTTTAGTTTTCATTAAAGTAAGGATAAGTGAACAGCATCTGAATTGCAATGAGATGTTTGATGGAGTAGGCAAAGATCATTCCAGTAAATTTCAGGTTCTAGGAAGAACAGACACAGGTGTTAAAAGCAAATTAAAAGATTAAAAAAATGTTCTACAAACATGTAGAAATGGTCTAGTTTTCTGGATTTTCACTGCATTCATCATATATAAAAATGAGAATAGTTTTCATAATTTTACATGTTTTAACTTGAAGAAATTTCTTAATGGCCTTGATCTTTCAAACCATGTTGTGCTACTATGCAGTGGTTTTAAGTCTATTTTTAAGGTCATCAGTTAGGCAGCAGCTTTAAACATGTATCAAGCATGCCAGAAATAGAAGGTATCAGTTATTTTTTTCTTTATATGCAATGTCTACAGAAAAGTTCTTGGGGGCAAATTATTCACCAAATAAAATATAATAAAATAAAATCATACAAAGCAGTTTTTGTTGTTTTTACAAACATAACTGCAAGGCATCATATGAAATAGCCCACTTTGCTTCTTCAATAGAAAAAACTTGTTCAAATATTAAGTTCCTTTGAAACTAATGAGACTTCACTTTTAGGCTGCCATCCTCTTGGTGACATATACAAATATAAGTTCACTTTATCCCTATGTATGGCTGTTTTTTATTGTTGCAGAGGTTGGTGTACTCTTCCACACACTTGCTGTCCTTGTGTTCGCTGTTATTTTGTGTTTTGTTGTTGCTATGTGCCTTCAAGTCAACCCTTGGAGGCACACAACTGTAAGGCAAACCCTAAGGAAAACCTATTGTGAGGTTTTCTGGGCAAGATTTGTTCGTGGGCAGGGGGGAGGTTGCTTTTGCCTTGCTCTGAGGCTGAGAGAGTGTGATTTGCCCCAGTCACCCTGTTGGCTTAAATGGCTGAGTGAGATTTAAATCCTGGTCTCAGTGGTCATAGTCCAATACTTAAACCATTACATCACCACAGCTCTGAACACAGTACGGCAACCAAGCCCAGTTTGGGCTGGTGTTCATGCTCTTATAGCCCCCCTCAGCAACTTTTCTGGTGGAAAGTCTGGATGTTCAGAAAAGCATCTGGATATCTCTCTATATCTAGATGCAGAATGACTACAGCATCTGCTGAAAACTCTAGAGGATGCTGGAGGAACTTGGCAGAATGTGCTATTGATTGTATCTGGCTATGGGAAATGGCTAGATGTTTCTATGATCTTTTATGCTCTCTACTGTTTACAGTATGGTTGTTCAAGGGGCTATCACAGCAAAACAGTGAGTTGGAGGAACTGAGTAGAGAGCTTTAATGGAGTTCCACCTGTAGAACTCTTCTGTTTTACTGGACAATGTAGGATATCAGCCTTAACAGGTTATACCCAGAAGATATATGGAAGCAGAATGTTGTTTTTTGCTAACACTCCTGGCCGTGTTGTCTGTGGGGGTTCTGGGGGATGTAGTTTAAAAAAGTAATGTTCAAGCCTCAAGTTGGAAACTGGGAAGGGAGATCCATAGTACAGTGGCAGAATGTATGCAGAATATATACTGTGTATTTTTCGGTATTTCTAATTGGTGTCTCTAATTTGGTATCTCTGATTCACAATCAGTGAATCAGCCAGAGAGTCTCAGAGAGCAAGGCTGTGAAAATGAACTTGCCTGGGTTAATTCAGGTAGCAAAGTGGCTGCTAAAAATGGGAACCTCAGAGAAATACCAAATTGGGAGAGAATGGGATTTATGATTTATGGAGTAAAGAAAAGGTGCCCTAAGCCTTCTCACGTACACCATAAATTCAATATCTAAGCCTTTTCTGTTTGATGACACATTTTCAGGTAAAAATCAGTATGAAATTTGTACTGCTGACAATTTATGAGTCATGCATGTAGGGCTATTAAAGATCTGTCTTGGGCGTGCCTCTTATACTGGTAGGCTTTATATTGACCCAAAGCTATTTTTTTTTAAAAAAAGAAATGTTTGTCTAAAAAAAAAAAACTATTGTAATTGCATTCAGCTTGAGAGATTTGTTTGCTACAGTTCCTGAACTGAAGAGAGACTGTCAGTAGCTCTCCCATTTTGTATAGTCTGTGCATTCATATGTCCTTGAATGTACAGTGCATATATATATGTATGTATGTGTGTATACTTGAATGTATAGCATATAGATTCCTATGCCCTGGAAACCTCAAAATGGCAGTGGTTTTCTCAATATACTTAGCCTTCCAAACATAACTTCATGTAGTATGCTTCTCCTGAATGCCTAGGCCAGGAGTAATAGTAATAGTTCCAGATTGAGATGTTCCACCTCCCATCTCTTTGGGAGAGTTGGGTTATTGGTTACTAGCATACATACTTAGAACTTTCAGTTTGAATCAAGGGTCATTTCTGCACTACACTGTTATAGTGCTATTATTCCACTTTCAACATCCTCTGGAATGCTGGGGTTTGTAGTTTACTGAGGCCAATGAGCTCTCTGGTTGAGAATTGTAAATGCCTCCCCCTAAACTACAAACCCCAGGATTCCACAGGATGTTGAAAGTGGAATAATAACACTATAACAGTGTAGTGTGGAAATGGCCACAGTAATGAATTTTATGTGGGTTGTCCTTTAGCAACTTCAGCTCATTGAGATCAGTTTATTAAATGAAACAAATGGAAAGCTTCATATCCATGGGTAAACAGTTAGTGTACATAGGCAGGTGGCACATCTATCCACTTCTGATAAGTATTTCAGTAGGTTTGTTCATGTTGCTTTTACATTTTACATTTTTACATGCTGTCCTACACAGCATGGAACTGCAGTATTGGGGAATCATGTTTTTCTGTCTACATTTACGCACACCCACATCTGTAACCCTTCTCAAAGCAGGTTACCACTACAAGATGGAAAACATTCATTATATCTGACTCATTTCAGAGTAAGGTTCAAAGACTGGGACAGGTTTTGCTTTTGCTTGAAAAATGTCTACCTGAAACCAGAAACCTACCAAAACTCTGTTGCCCTTCTGTCTGGCTTAAAGGTTTTGACAATGTATATAAGTATAGCTTCCAAAGAGACAAATTTTGTGTTGTTGGGGAAGGAGCTAGATGTTAGAAGCAGCCAGGATGGAGGGTATTGCAGAGGAACCAAATGTCAGAGACAAAGGAAGCTGAACTGACAGCAAGAACACTGGGAGTGGCACTGCAAACCCTCCTCATCACCAGTCAATTTCCTAAAGTCAAGACGACTGACTTCTGGTAAATAGATTTACTGCTTTCATAAATCAGTACTAACTGCCCACTGTAAAGAACTGAAAGATCTCAATCACCTCATACGACCCTTTGAAGGTTTAGGATCAGGGCCACAACTTGCGTCTTTCTGGATCCTATTACATTCTAAGGTCTAAATATGCTAAAGGCACAAGATCCTGTATGATTGGAGGTTTAGTAGGGTCATCTCTAGTTAATACTCACATGGGAGGCTGACAACATAGACTAGGGGACTATAGGCTATATTCCAGAGAAAGGAATCGCCAAAACCACTTCTTTTTTATTTTATTTTATTTTTTATTAAATTTATTGAAATGTATAAAAGAACACAGAGAGTGGAGAGATTACAACAATAAAGTTATACATCTACAATTTTAACAAATATTCTTATAGTATTTACTTATATATTCTAATAATGTTTAACATTTCCTTCTTTCCTCACTCCCCCCTTCCTCCCACCCCCTTCCCACCCCACCTCAAGAAGTGAATGATCAGATATATGTTCCTTACCCTCTAAAATTTTCTATATCTGATAACTCTGAATGTCCCATATTTCCCCAAACTTCTTTTGTTTTCCGTACAAGTCTACTATATCCTAAACTTTACTTGTTAATTGCTAAAAATAAAAATATTAACAGAGAGTTTAGTTGTAAAGCATAAAACATAAAATTACCAATTTCTAATACCTATCCATACTTATTTTCATAGCCATATCTATCTTATTTCGATGATTTTCAAAGGACTAGTAATTAATTTGGTTAGTTTCTGTATTTTTCTATAACGGAAATGTAGATTTTCCTCCCCTTTTCACATCATTTAATACTTATATTTTTTCTGACTAATTAACTTAGACTTTCTACTCCTAAGATTGCCTTCCTACCCCATATATGTTCCCAGATGGGCATTACTATTTCCCATCCATTTCTGATCTGCGTTGTAAGTTTTTCTGATGTCAATATCCGGATTTTATCATATTCTAACATTTCATATAGTTCCAATGCCCAGTCTGCAATACTTGGAGGCTCCAATTGTTTCCATCTTCATGTGAAGCATAACCTTGCTGCCGTTACCATGTATAATAAAATTCTTTTTTGTGTTTTGTTCAATTTATCAAGTTTGGGAAGACAATTGATCATATTTAATAGGTATAGCTCTGGTGTTAGAGAGAATTTCGTTTTAAATGTTGCAGAAATTATTGTGCGGATGTCATTCCAGAATTTTTTTGCTTTCAGGCACTTCCACCATACACGACAAAAGGTACCTTTACACTCACACTTCCAACACATGTCCTTTCCACCTTTTCTCATTTTAGCTAACCTATTTGGAGCCATCTATGGATCATTTTATAAAGATTTTCTCTCAGGCTAACGGATTGTAGTAGAGACCATGACTGAGTCCATGACCCTACCCATTGTTCCGGTGTAATAGAGTGACCAATATTCCTTGCCCATTTTATCATGCTATCTGTTACTGTTTCTTGTTCCACAACGACAGCTAATAAGATCCTGTATATTTTCCACACTCTATGGCTTACTTCCAAATTTAAAAGTTTATCTATCTCTTTATCTTTAATTTCAAATCCTTCTAACTTGGCTTTCTTGAACCTTTCTTTTAATTGTTTTAATAACAGTCAATGGATAGTAAAACATTGCGCCTTTAATTCTCCTTCTGATTTAAATTGTACATTACTCTTTTGGTAATTTAGGAGGTCTCTGTATGTAATCCATTTACCCAATCTTGGCATTTCCCTCTTATAAAATGCCTCGTGGGTTGAAATCCAAGAGGGGATTTTTAAATATAATTTCCATCTGTATTTTGCCCATACTCTTAAGATGCCCTTTCTTATACAATGATTGGTGAATTCTTTGTCTAATCTGGCCTTCTCATGCCACAGATAGGCATGCCAGCCAAAGTAGATGCCCTCTTCTTCCAGTTGTAGCAGTCTTTGATCCTTTAGGTTGATCCACTCTGTTATCCAATCTAGACACGTAGCATCGTAATATAATTTTAAATTTGGCAGTCTGAATCCTGCTCTTTCCTTAGTCTGTTAAAATTTTTTGTTTTATTCTTGTTTTTTTCTTTTGCCAAATAAACTTTAACGAATCCTAGTTCCATTCTTTAAATGGTTGTTCTTTTGTTAATATAGGCAAGTTTTGGAACAAAAAATTCATTTTAGGTAATATATTCATTTTTGTAGCTGCCACTCTACCCAGTAATGATAACTCTAATCTACCCCATTTTTCCATCTCTATTCTTATATCTTTCCAAATTTTTTAATAATTATTTTCAAATAGTTCTGAGTTATTTTTTGAAATTACAGTTCCCAAATACTTGGCCTTCTTCACTACTGTGAACTTAGTTCTCTGTTCCAACTCATTTTCTTCATTCTTTGACATATTTTTTGTAATTATATATGTCTCCTCTTTGTTTATCTTAAAACCTGAGACAGCCCAAATTCCTGCAAGGTATCTAAAAATAGACTTACATTTTCTAAAGGGTCTTCTAATGATATGGCCAAATTGTCTGCAAATGCCCTAATCTTGTAATTTTGTTTTTTAATTCCAACACCTTGAATTTGTTCATCTTGTCAAATTTTTCTGTTGAGTACTTCTAATATTGTAATAAATAATAGGGGAGACAAAGGACATCCTTGTCTAGTCCTTTTTCCAATTGTAATAAATTGCATCTTTTCACCATTTATTATTATTTGAGCTTTCTGATTTTTACATATAGATTGAATCTATCTATTGAAGTTGCTTCCCAAATTGATCTTGTTGAATACCTCCTTCATAAATGGCCAACTAACAGAGCTTCTGGTCTTCATAGCGGGCATGAAAGGCAACCCAGAGTAACTGCTCTGCAGTGTGTTGTCACCCGATGCAGACCAGCCATTAACTTGTCCATCTTAGACCAGTCACCAAACCCTCTCGGTAGAGGGGGTGTGGAGGGGGTGCGGATTCTGACTTCCAGCTCTTCCAGAGCCATCTGAAGGAGCGGATGGGGGTCGAAGGAACCGAAGAATTGTCCACAGCCACATCATCATCGCTGCTAGATTGGTACAAGTGCCGCCGCTGACTTTTAAATTGAAATTTCAATAAGCTTTCTTGAAAAGAGTCAAGCTAGAACCAATAGCAATAGAAACTTCAACTCTTCAGTTTCTGAAACAACTCGCAAGATTGGACAAAATACTGTAAGTTACCTGATCCATTAAAGAAATGTAGTTAATTTTCCTTACATTGCTAGGCGTAAAGTCCAGCGAAGCAGACATCGTTATCTTAAGGAAACTCTTTTAACACCTACTTTTTCTTCACAGTCTGTTAGAGAAGGGGAAAAGCCCATACACAAACTGAATCATTTACAGAAAAGTAATTTTCTGACCTTTCGAAATTAAAAGTAAAAGGAAAGTCCCTGAGACTGCTTGAAAAGGCTTTAAAAGTTTTAGAGTGATGAAGATTGGTTACCACAAGAAATCAATAGGAAAAAGACTCTATGCAAGATTCCCTACAACAAAACATCAGCAGACTTTGGGAAGCTTCAGAGAATTTCTGGATTTCTTTTTTCCAGTTCTCAACTTGGTACAAGCAAATACAATACCTTTTATATATATATATATAAACTTTTTTTTCTTTCATTTTTTTCCTCTTTTCTCTTTTTTGAATTGTGGACCTTATCAGATTTTGGATTCAACTGGATTTTTCAGATTGTAGATCCTACTGGACTTTAATTTTTCTTTGGTATTTTTTTTTTTTAATCAGAAACCGAAAATCTTTCATTAGGATCTTGGACTATTTAAACTTCTATATTGGAACTTGAGTTGTTATGACTTGGATCCTGTCTTTTTGAACTAGCCCTGAACTTGTTGACTCTTTGAACTAAGAGACAGCGAAACAAGGACTTTTTTCCCCTTTTTTCTTTTTCTTTTTTTTTTGCTGACACAGCAACGACTGGAGCTGTTTTCAAGAAATAAACTTTTGTTCAAGGACTCAGACACTGCCCTTTGATCCAACGGATTAGTGAGAGTGGACTGCTGAATTTTTCAATGTAACAGACTATTCTATCAAATAACATAGATTACACAGACTGAAATATAACCTATTTATAGCTAATTTCTTACAGCTTGCTTTTTGATCAATTATATATCAATATTAGGATACTAAGATACATTAATATATCTACATTTAATATATCTATGAAATATATATAAGTTACTTTCATATATTCATATTTTACATTCTATACTCTCCTTAATACATTATACCTTAAATTTACAATAGCTTGGATATCAATTTAAATCAATGATTATTTCATTTATGTATTAAGTATCAACAGTATATAATTTTTAGTATTTAACTACTCTAGTTAATATACAAATCTAAATGTATTGAACTTTTTAAAGTGAACAGTGGAATAATTCTAGAGAAGACAGTGAAGCATTA
>CAOKZL010003836.1:0-66494 GCA_948472985.1 Iguana delicatissima | reverse complement strand
GTCTGAAAGGTTTTTCGTTCACTATCACATGGAGATTTTGAAACAAATACATTCATTTTGGTAATACAGACATTTTTATCGTATTGATTCTGCCAAATAGGGATAAGTTGAATTTGTTCCATCTCAAAAGATCATTTTTTATCTGATTCGATGTCTTTTGATAATTGTCGTATAATTCTGAAGGCTTTTTTGTGACCATAATTCCCAAATATTTTACTTTTTTGACAGTTGGAAGCCTGAGATCTCTCTCAATATCTCCTCTTCTTTCTTTTGCATATTTATTGTGAATAGCATTGTTTTTTCTTTATTTGTTTTGACTCCGGCTAGATGTTCGTCATCTTGTAGAATCTCTGATAGTTTTGTTAAGGAGTCTTTCGGTTCTTCCATAAATAAAACCAAGTCATCTGCGAATGCCTTAAGTTTGATTTCTATATTGTGCAGATGATCTGAACTCTTAGTTGGAAACAGCATGATTGACTCTTCATTAATATGATAGGGAGCATAATTTTGTCCTGTCACAGCCACAGTAAAATTCTTGGATTTATTGCTAGTGATTGCCAAAATCAAAAGAAGGTCATGGAGGAAAACCCACCAACCTCCCCACCCACAAACCCACATCCCACAAAACTGACACCCTGAAACCACAGACCAAATGCCCAGACGGTGGACCCTCCACTTGGGCCTGAGATGGCGAAAACAGCCCCCAGCTGACCTCAGGTTCCAACAGCAACAATTGGGGCCAGAGCAGTTGACGAATGTAAGTACAGCCAAAACTTG
Organism: Iguana delicatissima; assembly: GCA_948472985.1. Lineage (NCBI taxonomy): Eukaryota > Metazoa > Chordata > Lepidosauria > Squamata > Iguanidae > Iguana > Iguana delicatissima. The sequence continues at coordinate 65,717 of CAOKZL010003836.1, read as the reverse complement.
ACATGTACATGTTACAGTAGCTTTACAAGGGACAGATGGGGAGTTAAGACAACACAAAGAATTGGTTGACTCAGGATGCACTACAAGCTTGCTGAACCCTGTAGTGGCCAAAGAGCTTGCCATGCAGTTTGAACCCCTCAAAAAAGCTGTCAGGTTATCACAAATTGATGGCTCACATATGTCAGGAGGCCCCATCAGGGAAAGGACCAAACCCATCCCTGGTCAGGTGGGAGGCATCCGGAGCCACTTGAAATTCCTAGTACCAAACAAAAGTGGATTCCAAGTAGTTCTCGGGTACAATTGGCTAAAAAAACATAATCCCAGAATTGACCGGACCCGAGGCATCCTAGAACAAACAAAAAACAACATAGGTCCAAATCAGATTGGCTTCATACCTAATTCGATTCATAGCTGATTCAGTTAGAAAATCTCTCAGTGTTATCCATTTTGAAAAACTCTAGAACACTAATTGCCTTCCTACCACTTATGCACTCAAGACCATTGACTGTTTAAAGTAGAAGTATATGTTTAAACTATTACAGACAAATTTGTCTCTCTGCTTAGCTATACACCAGATCTTCAATGGAAGTTAGTACAGAGTAAATTCCCCACTTTTTGTTCTAGGAAGAGGCACTAAATAAAGCTTCTCTTTGTCTCCTGTTATATTTAATACTGCTATTGAACCACTGGCACACCTTATTTGTTCTGGCAAAGACACTGATGTTATAGAAATAAATTGGAAATGCCACACTATCAATTTATTTGCTGATGATATTTTGCTGTTTTTGTTGAATCCAGGTATTTCTATACCAGCACTCTGTAAAATATTACTTATTTCAAATTTAAGTTTTCATCCTTCTTTCCAAGAAAGTCACAGAACCTCTACTGAAGTCTCAGATTCCAAACAGTTTATTCTCAAGGTATTTCACAGCACCAAAAAGGATGGCAGACTCTGCCCCATCTTAGATTTTTGTCAAGTCAATTTGTATATCTGCTTGAAGAAATTCTGACAGGCTACTCAGTTTTGGATGAGAATTTCAAACACCCAGAACAGGAATTTGAGAATGTTGATGTGAAGTCTCTACCAGAGTATGGGCCCAAGTGAGCTCCTCATCCCAACAGGGAGACATCAGTCATCATTGTGCTGGTAGTCTCGATGGGCTGAAAGATGTTTCTGTCTTCAGATTGTCTATACCTGTCCACCAATCCTGAGATGCCACTACTGAATGAGGCACAGTCAGTTAAATTGAGAGGTGATGTTTCTGGGAGGAACATCGATATGAAAAAGTTTGAAATTGCTGCAGCTGAAGCTTTGAGAAAAGTGTGATTTAAATAATTGATACCATGAGATAGAGAAGGACTTGAACCTCTCTGATTCATACCCTGCATCTGTGTCTCAGATGTGGGTGTAGGTGTCTGGTCCTGTTTTTTGGCAGAAATGCCCAAACATTTGTTGAATCCAACACAATGCCTATAAAAGTGGTCATCTGTAAAGGCTGATAGTTTGATTTTTATCATTTCACAACTAGACCAACAGAGAGGATGTATTCTGAATATGTTGATGGAGCTCTTCCACTGAATTCACTATCAGCAACCAGTTATCAGTGTATGCAAAAATGATGAATCCAGGCAACCACAATGGCCATACACTTTGTAAAGACCCTTGGGGTCTAGCTAGTTTGAAAGAGAGCACTGAACTGAAAGCATTTGGTTCAAAGCAGAAAATAGAGGAGTTAATGATGAAATGGTCATATCGATATGTGAAAATAGGTTTGTTACTGTGACAGCGATTTTGCTGAGGACATGTGTGACAGGAGGTCAACCTCAGGAATCCTAATAATGTACAGTGACACACTGGTACACTGGAAGACTAAAAAACAAAGTTCTGTGGCCACTTCAACTGCAGAAGCAGAGTATGGAAGTCTCTCATATCTGTGCAGTGAACTGACTTGGTACACACAACTGGTAAGGGATCTAGTAGTGGGATCAGATTAGAATATTGTCAATCTGAGGAGAATGTGGCAGATGTGCTCACAAAACCACTCACCACTGGGACATGCTCACTGGGAATCTCTGCTGTGACAAAGCTTTGCTTCACAGATAGCACTCTGCTCATGCTCAGAGGAGCCAAATCCTGCCATCCCTGACATTGCCTTCCTCATAGCTATCACACCAAGAAGGAAAACTAGTGAGTTTGTCACATCTGAAATTATCACCAACACTTCCTTTTTGCCAAAGTTTTATTCTTTCATATATCACAAACACTTGAGTTCTGTTTGTAAACCATTCTGCTTCTTTTTGTCAGACTATATATCTATTTGCTATGGAGGCTGGAGAAAAGGACTGGCATTTCTTTCCTCTAACAAATTTCCAGGGTGCGCTTATCTGGGGAGCCAGTGCAGACTGGTTGTTAGGCAACCGGAAAAGCACTTCAGGAGAGACACTTAGCCCAGCACAAGAGGGGAATGTGGCTGAAAGAAAAACTTCTAGAAAGCCAAGTACCTGTAGGTATTTTTATTTCTTCAGTGACAGCCCAGCAAGGACCTAGGGAGTAGACTCCCTGTCAGCCAGAGAGTGTGGCTGTTTAGGAAGGTTTAATTCTCAGTGGAAGCCTAGGCCCTTTCTGCACCCTACCTGGTCATGGAGACATTTGGTCTGGTTCCCGGCATTGGCCCTGCCAGAGGGGAGTGCAACAGGAGTGTTCCCCTCTGCACCGGCTGCCTCTGTGTTCCAGGAAACATAATAGCCACACCTCTTCCTGCCACAGCACAGCTGGGTAGTTTCCAAGGCTGTGCTAGGGCAGGAAGTGCAGCCACTGTGCTTCCAGGGGCTGCACAGACAACGTAAGTCCAAGTGGCACAATTGCCAGACATTGATGGGGAAAACCCGCCAATGATTTGCAGTGTGATCGCACCACCTGGGGACGGGAGAAAGACAGGACCGCAACGACATTGTGCATAAACATAATCGCAGTCCTGTCCTTCTCCTGTCCCTATGGGAGAGTGGGAGGGTGGAGCGAAAAGGGCCTTAGTGAGAAGCAAAAGAGTAATTGAACTTTAGTAGAATCTGGTCAGAGTATGTGACCTAGACTGAGTGTTGATACTTTGGTGGGAGTCTAAACAAGGATATGATTGTTGTGCCTTTTAGGAAAGTCTGCAGATATAACTGAACTGTTTCTGAGCAAAGAGTTACCTTGTTATATTGTCTAAAAAGTGCACTGAGGAAATATATCAGTAACACAATATACAGTAACACAGAAAATACACTACCATAAAATTATTAAGCGGTTCTGAATAAACATGGAAAATCATGTCCCCTTTTACACAAAAGAGGTGTTATGGGGGGGCAGACCTGTGCATAAAGACAAGGCACCTTATCAGATTCGGAATCATCACACCAAATCTGGGAGGAGTAAGGTGCCAGAGCAGTGGGACTCAAAGGTCCAGTGTTGAGATATTAAAATTCAGTGGGGATCTTGGAAAATCTAATGGGGATTTAGAGATCTAGTTTGGAATTCTCTGATTCAGTGAAGGAATTCAGAAGTTTATCTAAGTCTATGGCCCTTTCCGCACGGCATTTGCCCTGCGAAAGGGCGCTTGGAGCATTGCACAATTGTGAGGAGCGATCTGCACAATGCACTCACAATCATGCAACGCTCTGGGGCCAGCAGGCGCCAAACGCGCACCTTTTCCTTTTTGGCTAGAAGCTGAAAATGGTGCATGATCGCGCATTGCTCCCAGGCCCCGCACGCACTTACCTGGCATGCGGAGCCTCTGGAGCTGTGCCGGTCACGATTCCTGCCCCAGCACAGCCTGGAAAACTCCCAGGCTATGCTGCGGAAGAAAGAGGCAGGGCTCTCGCATGAGCAGGCAGCTCATGCGGAGCTGAAGCAGCAGGGACGCGAGAGCCTCTCCCCGGAGGCTGCTTGCACGATCCTCACACCCCAGTGCTGGAAGAAGGTAAGATGCGGAAAGGGCCTACGTGTGATTAGGCCAGCTAGAGTAATTTCCTGAGGTAAATATTTGAAGGTAGAATAAGGGGATTGCTTGGAAGCTGAGAGAACTGCATTTTAAAGCTGAAGTGGCTTTATAACAGTCCCTAAGGTAATAGTTTGTGGTGTATAGTAGAGGACTGTATGAAGAGCTTTAATATCTAGTAACTACAAATAGATAGATAAATAGATAAATTAGATAAATAGATAAATAAATTCCCTCATCTAGGGAAAACTGGCAGTCTGTAAAATAAAAACAAGTTAGTGGTTCCTAAGGCAAGGGCTTGGTTATAGTAAGCAATCACCTGATATATATATATATACACACACACACACACACACACATACATACATACATACACACATACACACACATATATATATTAAAACACACACACACACACAAGCATAGGAAAAGGTGCCGAGGAACTTAGTATTTCCTAAGGTAAAGATTTTGGATAATTGTAAGGAAATACTAAACTGATGTCACCTAAGAAAGCAAAGGCAATAATGGAGATCTCAGACTGAACAATCAGGAGAATGAAAATAACAATGAGAAAAAAAGAACTGCATTATCAAAAAGATTTAAGGGAAAAGGAATTGCAGCATGAAAAAGAGTTAACGGAACATGAGAAGGTATTAACAGAAAAGCAGAGGGGAAAACAAAATGACTAGAATGCAGTATGAGAGGAAGTTGAGAGAACAGGAGTTAAGAGAAGAACTGCAATGCCAAAAAGAATTATAGAAGCTATGAGGCTTCAGAAAGAATATCACCTAAAATTAAAAGACTTAGAGATAAGGGGAAACTCTTCAAGAAATGGTCATTAAATTAACAGAGCCCCTCAAATTGTCATGAAGAGATTTCCCAAATATTATAAGGGAGATAATGGGGAATCTTTTCTGTTTTGGGAGGGCTTGTGTGAAGCCAGGTGTTTGCCCTGAAGAGAGGATGGGCGATAACATGTATTAGATATGTGGAGTACTGCAGAAATATGTGGGGAGATGACACCAGAAGAAGCTCAAAATTGTGATTTATTTAAAGAGAGAGTCAAACAGAGATTTGAGTAGACTGCTAAGCATTTCAGAAGAAAATTTTCCAATTTGAGAAAGAAAGCTGAAGAATCTTACACTCACTTGGGGTGTAAATTGGTTTGTTTGCTGAGTGATTGGATTACTGGCTCTAAAGGAAAGACAAAAGAACTTAGAAAATCTCATTGGGCTGGGACAATTCTACAATATTTTACCTCATGCGTATAGGTGGCTGGTACAAGGCAAAAACCCATGAAGCTGCTGGAATAGTGGGTCATTTGAGGATAAGGGAGTTCCAAAACTTCATGTTTATGAAAAGAAAAATAATAAAATCTGGCAAACATCTCAGGACAAAGTAGCTGACAAGGAAAAAAATTAAGCCCTGGCAGCATGAGAAATAGGGATTTTGCCAGAAGGGTTCAATCACCAAAATAAAACTTGTTTTAAATATGGAAGAACAGGACATTTTCAATTTGATTGTCCTGAAAAGCTAGGGAAAGTGAAAACCGAAGTGCCGAAACAGTATTATTGTATAACGGAACTTCGGCCATCACCATTAACCTTTCCAATTAAAGTTGAAGAAAGCAGGCAGGTTGCTATGGAAAAAACAATCTGCTCGCCAATCTGAGGTAACTTTGGTTCTTTAGAAAACTAGTCATTGCATGTTTGTCACTCTAAATACTGACTGGATTGAGAAATATGGGGAAAACTGGAGGTTCAGGACAAGTTGATTTGAGGATTGAGAGATATAGGTTCCCAAATTTGTGTACTCCCATTTCATTTAATACCACAAAAAAAATTTTACCTCAATTCTTTCAAAGGAATTGGGGGGCTGGCATTTTACATGCTGCTTCCATTGGTGCCCCTTCAGTATAAAGGCTGACAAGGAGGGTGGAGGACATTTAGGAATTACCAGAACAACACAACACTTAACCCAGAATTTTTACTGACCAAACATAGGTCATCAAATAAACCAATATTGTAAAACTTATGACATCTGTCAAAAAATGGGTTCTGTAAAACCAAAGCAGAGTTATGTCCTATGCCTGTGATTTGTGAGCCTTTTAGACATGTCAGTATAGACCTTGTGGATCCCCTACCAAAAGCCACATGAAGAAAGAACAAGTATTTTCTCACTTTAGTAGACTATGCCACAAGATATCCTGAAGTAGTTGCATTAAGTAACATGGAGACTACCAGTACTGCAAATGCGTTAGTCAACATATTTTGTAGAGTGGGGTTTCCCAGTGAAATCGCATCAGATTTAGGAATGTCCTTTCACTTCTTAATTGATCCAATAATTATGGGAAATATGTAGAATTAAACATCTTACACTCACACCTTACCATCAAGAGACTAATGGTTTGGTTGAATGATTTAATGGCACATTAAACTGGATGATAAAAGCATGTGTGGCAAATAATTCCAATGACTGGGATGTTGATTTACAACAAGTTCCCCAGGACAGCCTCAGATTCAGTCCTTTTGAATTGCTTTATGGAAGAAAAGTCAGAGGACCTTTAGACCTGTTGAGACAAAGTTAGGAACGAGTCTGGACAACAACCTGAAGGCATCACTTATATTGAGAATCTGCTAACATCACTGAGGTCTGCATTAAGCCTAGCTGGTGAAAACAAAGTCCAAATAAAGCAGAAGACCTGGTATGATGAGAAGGCAAGGGAGAGATTCCATGAGCCAGGAGATGAAGTGTTGATTGCTTGGACTGGACCAGTTAAATCTTAACAAACTTTAATGATGTAAATTATATAATAGATTTGGGAGATGATCATGGTAGCAAAGTTGTACACACCAATGTGTTAAAAACATATTAGAGGAGAGAAAATCTGATATGTTATGCAGTATTTGAGAGTAGAGAGTAGGCAAGGAGAAACTTACTTGCCTTATTTGGCGAAAGTAAATTTCACAGGGTGCAATATACATAAAATTAACCCTGATAAATCTCTGTCTAAAGAACAGAGGGAAGAAGTGTACATCCAAATATGGAAGTGTATTCTCTAATATTTCAAAAAAAGTTAGAGGAATACAGCATTGCCTTAGAGCTGGAGATGCTGTTTCTATTGCAGCTTCGCCATACAGAGTAACAGGGAAATGTGCTGAGAGTCTTGCAAGAGAGATTTAAGAAACGTTAAGGCTAGGTATTAAAATCCCATCTGAAAGTCCATGGGCTTCACCAGTAGTGTTGGTGGAAAAGCCTGACCACACAATTAGGTTTTGTGTGGATTACAGAAAATCAAATAGTGTAACACAAGCTGATGCTTATCCCATGCCAAGATTGGATGACCTAATTGAAAAGATATGTAGAGCAAATTACATCAAAAATCTCATTTAACTAAAGGATACTGGCAGGATCCAATGAACTCAGATAACCAGTCTAAAACTGCCTTTATCACTAATGTAGGATTATTTGAGTTTACTGAATCACCTTTTGGTTTGAAAAATGGCCTATCAACATTCCAACAGTTGGTCAATAGGATTTTATAGGGGTTAAACACTTTTTCTATAGCCTGTATCAATGATATCGGTAGACACAGTAATATGTGGAAAGAACATGTAAATCATTTGGAGCAAGTGTTGGGTCATATTAAAACTGTAGGTATCACAATAAAAGATCCAAAATGTCATGGGGGCAAGAGAGAAGTAAAGTATCTCAGTTGCATTGCGGGCAGTAGAAATATTGAATCCAAGAGAACAAAAGTAGACGCTATAGAACTGTGGCCAATCCCACAACTAAGAAAAAGATACAATCACTTCCAGTCTAGTAGGGTATTACAAAAGGTTTATACCAAATTTCAGCTCTGTGGCAGCACCATTGTCAGAGTTGACCAAGAAGGGTTACTCTGACAAAGTAAATTGGATCTCCCCTTGTCAGGAAGCTTTTGACAAGTTGATAGAAGCCATTACATCAGCAGTTATTTTGATAGCTCCTGATTTTGACCAACGCTTTACGGTCACCACTAATGCCCCTAATGTTGGGATTGGGCTGTGCTGAACCAAAGAGGAAGGGATGAACACCTCCACCCGCTTATATCCTTGAGTAAAAGGTTGCTGCCCAGGTAAAAGCATTTAGTTACAGTTGAAAAGAAATGCTTGGCTATGGTGTAGGCCTTCAAACAACTGAAACTCAGTTTCTGGGGGAAGAAATTTATATTGAGAACAGAACATTCACCTTTGTCCTAGTTGAATCACATTAAGGGAAGTAATGCTATGTTGCTAAAATTGTGTGTTTTACTCCAAGATTTTGACTTCAATATTGTGCCTATAAAGGGCCAAGAAAACATAGTGGCAGCTACCTTGTCTAGACAACTTGAAGACTGAAGTGATACAAATTAATGTATAATATAATCTTGTTGTTTAATGTTAAATAAACAGTTGTTCATCTTTATGGTCATGGAAAGACAAAAACTAGAGGCAATATGCTAAGTGTAGCATTTTGTTAATTGTTGCTGTCATTGCTCTTTAATGAGACCCATTTGGGCCTCAGTGGAGTGAATATACTAGAACTGTTTCTGAGCAGAGAGTTACTTGTTAATATTGTCTAAAAAGTGCTCTGAGGAAACGTATCAACCTTTACCTGCATATGAACTCTAATGCGCTGCCTTATTCTTGTTATCTTAATAAATATTACAGTTCATCTTTGTAAACACTGGTTCTGCTTGAGTTGTATACAGTGGACAGAGAAACACAGAAAACACACTACAATAACATTAAGTGATTCTAAATAAAGATTGGAAACCACGTCCTCTTTTACACAAAGGTGGTGTTGTAACAGGGGAGGCAAGGCTATGTTGTAAACAGAGGGTGCATTATCCGGTTGGGAATCACCACACCAAATCTGGGAGAAGGACCTGTCACACTATCCAAGTGGATTTCATCTACAATCAAGTTGACTTAATAGCTGGCTAAAAATGAACTTCCTGCTCTTGTTAGAACCATTCCACCAAAGCAGTTGCTGTTTCCTCTGCCTTTTTTTGGTAGGGATTCCTGCCTTCTACTTTTGTTTCTCACTATAATTCAGATCAGTGATCTTGTGACCTAGTATCATTTTGTCAAGCAGTGTTGTCTCCAGCTATGGCACAACTGCATTCCTCCATTCTGTTTAGTAGCTTGCTAGTGTGAGTCACGGAGAGCACAAAGGAGGACAGATTGTTTACTTGTAAATGTGGTTCTTCAAGTGGTCATCTGTGAACTTACACAACTCACCCACCTCCCCTCTGTGCAGTCCTGTCTTGCCTCTTTCCAGTTTTGCTCCGTACACACAGCAGACTGGATTGAAGAGATTGAGTGCAAAGGCACTGTGAACAGGTGCAGTACAGAGGTCACATCAAAGGACAAGGTTGTTCTAGAATTTTCCAAATATGCAACTGTACGGCATAAGAGGACCCATTTGTTTCAGCTGACCAATGACAACTTGAAGAAACACAATTACAAGTGAGCAACTTCTTCCATCATTCTCTATTATTTCCCCTGCCTGAATGACTTGAAGGCACACAACAACACAGCACTTAAAGTAGAAAACTTACAGAATACCATTTGTACTTACCTACAGCCTCATGTGAGGAGACCTCTTAAGCCCAAGAAGCCTCGGTACTGCCAATGTCTCTGCAACAGTAGTCAAGCACTTCTCTCTGTTGCCTTGTGCCAAGCCATGCCTTCATTTGGTGTCAGTTCTGTGGTGGGGATACAACCTCCTGGCTCAATTTCAGGGTCTAATCATCCTTGTCTAGGAGTGAAGACTTGTGTAACATCAAGAGTCTTGGTTTCACAGGGGCAGCTGTTTCTCACCATCCTCTGACTCAGAAGCCATGCTCATCCTCACAGGAGCCATCTTCTGGTGAGGGTTTGACAATAGATGAGCTCCTTCAGCTTAATCATAATCATAATTCTAGAGGGGTGCCATTTCAAGGTATCAGTTGAAAGGCAAACAGCTAGGTCAAGCAGAAACAGCAAGGAAATTATCACATTAAGTCTCAAGTTAATAGCCTTTGTTTGTTCAGGGAAGCTTTTCATGGTAAAATCTGTAGTAGCATATGTCGAGATATGTTTTTAAAAGTATAGAGTATATCACTTGAAGAGAGGAAGTTTTTACAATGGGAAGTAGGGATAAGAGAGGAAGAAACAGGAAATTATTCAGTAATTCATATTTATAAAAGTAGACTCACACGGCTGCCACAGTTCATTTACTTATGTTGTTTTTTATGGGTGAAACCAGGAGAAAGTGATGGTTGCTCAGGGAAAACAATAAATAAATCCAAGAATTTTACTGTGGCTGTGACAGGACAAAATTATGCTCCCTATCATATTAATGAAGAGTCAATCATGCTGTTTCCAACTAAGAGTTCAGATCATCTGCACAATATAGGTTCTTCTTGAGATTTTTACACATTAAAAAGTATAGTGTTTTTCTATGCAGATCAGTGGGGCTGAAAGCAGCTGTATGCAGATAGGTGCTTGATTTGGTTGGTAATTAACGACAATGACCTTTCTCCATTTCAATCTTGTTACATCCTATCCTTTTAAGACACGTAAGGCAGAATAGATAGTGTCTAGTATATTCAGTACAGTTCTGTCCATATTTAGAAACAAGATCTCTGACTACTATGAACAAGTATGGACTTTAAATCTTAATCATTTCTGTAATATTACCAGCAAAAGGCATGATAGTGACTAGAGGAGTGATGGCTTTCTCAGTGGCTGTTCCCAGAGTGGAGAACTCATTTCCAAGAGAGGCTAGTATCTTCCTTGGGTGCCTCCAGAAAGGAGAAAAGTCTCTGTGTGTTTCAAGTTTTGTTCCTGCACAAATCAATTTTATTTTGGAGATCCACATGCTGTTTCCCTCATTCCAAAGTATTTTGTGAGTGCACCTAGCATTACCAAGGTCTTTTCATCTGCACTCCCAATGTCAGTCTAAATTAGCCCAGTAATACTCAAAATGAAATATATACATGTGTGTGTGTTCCTATCTTGGAAGCAGTAAAAATGGCTGCCGCCAAGTAGACTCAACTGTTTTCATGACACGGATTCAAAAGAGACAAAGTGAGAGAAAGAGGGATGTTAGTGTTGGTGCTAAGCCAAGTGGGATTTGAACCCACACTCAAAAAATTGTTAGGATTTCCAGCAATGCAAGTGGGACTTGAACCCACACTTGGCAGTCACCCAGTCTCTGGTGGGACTTGAACTCACAGTAAACGGTCACCCTTGAATCCAAACATCGAGGTGACTCTGGTGGGACTTGAACCCACAGTAAATGTTCACCCTGGAACAAAAATAAAAATAAAAAAACACATGGGAACAAACCCAAAACATTAGGTCTGCGCAGACCAACCCAAGTAGTCCACGCAGTTGCGGGTGAACTCTGAGCCAGCCTGGAAAGATTCCCAACTTTGGCCAAAGGGACCTCCCCTCCCCCTCGGTAAGAACATAGTCAAATGACCTCTTACATGAGAAATGAGAACAAGATGCTTTACTGAAGATAGGAGAGGTTTTTTTATAAGTTGGGAAACAACGATTTCATAAAGCATACAATGCATGTGCAAGAATATTAAGAATATTTGCTTTCCCAGGACTAGAATTCCGATACATGGTTGATAATAGAGTAACTTCTGGTTACTGCCACCAAATCCTTTATTTTGACAGTCAGGAGGAGACCAGCCATAATCACAATGGCAATGTTTCTTTTTAAAATTATTTTTTCCTGCTTACTCTCTGCTATTAAAAAAGGTCTTTTCTGGGTCATTTAAGGCCCTGTGTGTGTGCGCATGTGTGTGTGTGTGTGTGTGTGTGTAAAATCTTCTTTTTTATTATTGAATATTTAAAAGAGAAAAGACAGCACACAATACACAATACAAACAAGCATCTAAAAATATTAACAGTAAAGATAAACTGAAAGACATACTAACAGCATATTAATCTAAACTATTTAACTAATTAATTAATCCATTAACAAATCTATCTAAATTAAACAAACCCAAATAACTAAAAAAGAAAAATACTTACATATCATTAACAGGTGGTTTCTCCCAACTATCAACTACCCATAGTATTCTATATAAACACTAGTATAGTAAAACTAATGCATACAATTAAAATGAATGTTATTGCATAATCTTGATTCTACAATTCTTAATAAAAATATTTGAATTAGTAAATAAGTATACACATACATATTTATATCATAGTTAGTTGATATCTTTACCACACAAATTAAAAAACTGCTCTCCTTTCTGTTCTGTAAAAGGGTTCTTGTGGTGAAATCCAAAGTGGAGTCTTTGGACATAATCTCTGTTTATATTTGGTCCATATTTTTCATAAAGCACATTTTATACAATGATTATGAAAAACTACATTAACCTTAACTTTTTCATACCATAAATACATGTGCCATCCAATTCTTAGATCATATCCTAAGTTGTTACATACTCTTTGATTAGGACACATTCATGCATTGGCCACCAATACACATGATATCTGCTTCACAAGGAGTGCCACCAATCACTACTTCAATATCAACTATTTCTAGTCCATTGAGGTAGTCTGTATCCTGGCACTCCCTGTGACCAATATGTGTTTGAAGTATGATGTTGTGATCCTCTAAAACAGATAAGCTATCAAAATTTTCACACTGGATCTGGCCACATAAGATATTCTCACTTTTACATTCTTTATGTTCTTTGCCATTATCAATACCATAGTTTCCAAACAACAGCCTTGACTATTCAATTCTCTGAGTCAGCCCTCTGAAACCACTGAAGTCATGAGCCTGTAATAAGTACTATAACTGCACTTAGTAAACTTTTAAGAATGGGTGTGATGCTTGGCCATAATACACTCCAGTAGATGACAAGTACATTACATGGTGTCATGGAACATGCCAAGGTTGTGACTCAACTCAAGAACAAAAATAAAGCCAAAAAATAACAAATTATTTTAAGTATCTGATTCAATCGCAGATGCATGTTTAGAATCACAAATGTCTCCAACAAATGTTAATCCAACCATTTCTTCCAATATTTTATACACAAATATGTGACCTGCATCATGCCCAAGATGTGGTACAAGAGTTATCTTTTCTCCACAAGTTGAAATCTTCAAGTATGGATTCAAAATCATTAATAAATGTTATGAAGTTCTTTTCTGAGTGTATCTTTAATCCTACCGGGGCCACACAAATACCAAGTGGCTCTTAGAGTGAATTTGCAGTATGAAAAACATTCATAACTCACTGAGCAGTAAGAGTTTCATTTTTATGAAACCTGATATACAGTATAGTTCATTTTCTACCACAACTACAACATCTCATGTTCTCCAGGAGAGTTTTAGGCACTTCATTCTCTGCATTCTGAATCATGACCTCTTTATGATCTTCCTCCTCTCCTGTTATCTGACATTTCAAGAGGGCAATATTCTTTTCTTAAAAATCAATAAACCACATGCTGAAGAACTGCAGATGTCTGAACAGGCTCAATTTGATAGGTTTCATTTTCTAATTGAACCAGACCTGCAGTCCCCTGGAGCAAATGATGAGGATAACTAAAGAAGATGGCTTGCTTTGTATAAAACCATGGTAGAAACAATCACCTCTGCTGAAAGGATGGTCAAGCTGAAGCTTCCCATCCATAGCATAGGTGAAGATGGAGAAAGATGTTCAAAGACAAAGCCACTCTTCTGCATGAGATGTATGGATAGCAATAGTATGGATGACCACTTACCATCTTAAGCTAAACGTGGACAAAACAGAGATCTTGGTGTTTCAGCCTGATCACCCAGCAGCCCCTCTTTTAGTTCCCCCACTGGATTTACAGGGCTGCACAGTGGCTCCTGTCTCAGTTGCCAGGATCCTTGGAGTTCTGCTGGGTGACCACCTATCTCAATGTCCCATTATCGGGGCTACAGCAAAGGCATGTAACTTTCATCTTTTGAACATTCCCAGGATCCAGAGGCTCCTGACTGTAGAGACTGCCCATCTACTTGTCCAGCCCTGGTTATCTCATGCCGGAATTATTGTAACAGTTTACTGGTAGGCTTGCCTTTCTGCTCCCTTTGTCCTCTGGTGTTAATTCAGAACAATGCTGTCTGGGTTTTTTCAAAATCTGCCAAAATATTCCCCCGTTTCTTCTCCCCGTAGATGCCTTCACTGGCTACCAGTTTCAAACTTTTGGTCCTGGTATTTAAGGCTTTGTGTTCTAACCTCCCTCAGCACCTTGCAGCTTGGCTTATATGGTTATATTCCACCCAAGAATTTAAAATCCTCAGGTAAAGGATTATTGTCTGTTCAACTGTCGTGTACAGCTCTGTCAAGGCTGCGAGCCTTTCAAGGTCTCGCTCCGCATTTGTGAAACGGTCTTCCTTTGGACCTTCAGCTAGAGGAGGATCTCACCCGTTTTTGTAAATAGTTGGAAGACCTCCCTCTTTGATTCACCATCTTAAGCTGTTGAGTTGTGTTTAAGGTGCTGAGATGGGTAGTGACTGGTGGGGTGTTGGGGATTTCATTCCATGTATTGTTCTGTAGTGTTATGTTTTATTGTCTTTGTCCCTGATTATGTATGTTGATGTCCCACCCTTTGGTGAAAAGGGCATTATAAATAAGCATTGTTGCTGTTGTTGTTATATGTACCATGTATCCCTTTAATCTGCAAAAAAATGGTAATATCCCAGGATTCTTGTTGTCCATATCTACGTCTTGGTTTCCTTGGCTTAAAGGTGTGTTTGACCAGCAGCCTCATTCAAGACATTCCTAGGAACAGTACCAAGAGCCAGGAAGAAACACTAAGTCATTTTCACAGTCAAGATTTAGGAATGAGAATGGGAGTGGCTGGCAAGCTGTAAACCGAGACGGGCACAGGGCTGACAAAATGTAGAGGAACAGGTAGATTCCATCTAAGGCAAGAAACATGATGTGCATCTTTCTGGATTCTATTATATTCTATCCCGCTCCCACAACTATATAAATATACTTTGCAACCTGAGGCTTTAATATCAATCTGCAGTGCATCTGAAGAAGTGGTTTATATCCACAAAAGTTCATATTAAAATAAAAGCTGTTTAATCTTAAAAGTGCTGCTATATCCCTTTTTCCTCTCCCTCTCCCTTCCTCCTTTTTATATTTTATTTAAGTAACCTGAAATCATGTCTATGTAACAGTTATGATTGTTCATCAATAGAATGAATTCTATGGAATGGGACAAATGCAATACAATTGTGATTTAAAACAACAACAACATTGAACTGTCTGTTCCAAACAGATGTTGGTTCTCAGAACTTCAGATCAATTTCTAAAAGAAAGCCAAGTGCTAAACAAATGCAATCTTGATCTATGAATTATGAGTATACTTAAAAATAAATGTTTCGGGTTTAGATTAGAATGCCAGGCAGACTAGAAACAAGTCAAAAAGGCAATATTTGTAAATCAAGTTTTAATTAAATAAATTTCACTATAGTAATTCTGTTAACATTAGAGAGATCCACAAAGCAAGTTTTGACTTCAGATGCTCAAGGAGTATTACCGCTAAAACACATATAACATAAAAGACCACTAGTCTGTGCTGTTGTCTCCTGAAAAAAGCATACAAGAAAATCTGACTGAATTAACACTTGCCATTACAAGTATGTGCTTCTTCTGTGCTTGCAAGACCATTTATGAATAGATATAATATACCAGAGTTGTGCACAGAACAGCAATGACAGTTATTCCACCAATAGATACTGCAATTCCCAATAAATTACACATGATTAACTATCGCTGCAGTCAATGGAAGTGTTGGAATGACCAAAAAAATCTTTCACTGCTACTCAAAAATTACGTATAGAAATATATAAAAGAGAGGGGATTGGCAGGATCATATGGCAGAATATTTATGCTATGATTCTATGTAGTCCTTGCTCTTGTGACTAGACC
Source organism: Iguana delicatissima (assembly GCA_948472985.1). Taxonomy (NCBI): domain Eukaryota; kingdom Metazoa; phylum Chordata; class Lepidosauria; order Squamata; family Iguanidae; genus Iguana; species Iguana delicatissima. Next base: position 49,785 of record CAOKZL010003836.1, on the reverse strand, counting down.
TCTGTCAAACTCTAATGTTGATTATACTTCTAAAAAAAAAAAAAAGACCTGCATGAGAAGATTGTGACTGTACAATTTTGAGATGGTTTATTTTGTCTCTGTAAGAAGCTGATTGATTGCTTTTCCATTATTGTGATTAAGAGAACCTTTCATTATTCTATGTAAATGCATTCTCAATTAGGTTTGTCTTAGACTGCATTCTCTTACCGTAAACTTCCTTTTTTTTTCAAGCTTCTACTCCTCTTTCATTTAACACTATACAAGTCAGTCACAACATAAATTTTGCCTTCGCAAAAAGGCATTTAAGAACAATCTTGTGTATTTACATATGTGCAAATAATACATCAGAACACATCATACATTTGCTTGACAATATACATGTGAACCAGACTCTGCAAATGTCCATTTCTAATGAAATTTTCTTAAATTCCTGTACCCATGGAAATCATTTCAAGAAGTATCATGCACCCCAAAGTATTGTGCCAAAAATTGTTTTGTTTCTTAAATATGAATGTATTTGACCTTTAACAAGAATCTTTGGCCACTCTATTCAGAAGATAGCATTTTTAAATAAAAAATACACAACTACTAATTAGAATAAGGGACAAAATTTGAAGTGTTTTCTATTTTTTTGTCTATTACACCAACAACTGGTTTATATTTCTTCCATGTGGTCTACAAATAATATCAGTGACAAGACCTCAGAGTGCTATTTTTATGTGACATTCCAAAGTAATTGTGTGAAGATATCCTTAGATATTACCATGTGCATGCCCCATATATTTCCCAAGATGACAAGTCTAGAAGCGCAATTATATGCAAAAATTGGTTTTTAAAAAATTGTTAAAGAGGCCAATTTTATTTAGAAGAAACAAAAATGCATTACTTGCATTATAGCACAGCACACCCTTTATATGTTCATCATTTTATAAGTTTTTGTAATTTCAGGTTAGACACTTCAGGAGTTGTGCTCATATGAGAACTTACTGGAGTTTGTCATCTAAGACATCAGTAAGTGACCTATAGTAATTTCAATAATCCCATCAATAAATGTCCTACAAAACGCCAACTTCAGCAATAAGAACAGCAGGAGCAGCAAAAACAACTATCATAATGCTTCTAGTCATTCCAGCATTGCCACTGTTGCGTGGAGGGGGTCCACTGTCAATGCTGCCACCATAGCCTTCTTTCACGCAATCTGGAGGGGCCCAGCCATAATTACAGTGACAATTTTTATGGGAATTGCACACTCCTCTGTTGTGGCACCTTGTCTGATTACAGTCATAGTTCAAGAGAGACACTTTGATACAATCCCTATTAATACATATCATGCCATTGCCACACTGTGTGCCATCTTTTACTGCTCCAGTATTGTTTGGGTCAATGGTACCCCAACACAAGTTGTTATTAACAGAGGTCTGAATTATGGTGCTACCCTCATCTAAATTAGGCACTTCATCAATGTTTATGCACTGGATTTCCCCACATAAGACACCACGGTTTTCACATTTCTTATAAATATTACCAGCAATGCCACAATTCCCAAAACGATCACCTTGAGTATTTATTTCTTTGAAGCAACTTAGTGGGGCAACTGCTGCTTGTTTTCCAAAGATCATTTTGCATTGTTTATTGTGAGTAGAGCATTTTCCATGATAGCAGTAGGCACCATCATAGCATGGAGCTCCATCTTGTACATAAACATCTGCAGGACACCATTCTGTAATCCCAGTGCAGTACTCAGGAAGATCACAGATATTAGTTCTTTCTCTACAGACTGTTCCAGCTGGAAGAAACTGACAGTTGGCACAGCACTTTCCAAAAGCACATGTAGCTCCTGGCCGCAACATACAATTAGACTGGCAGCATGCATCAGATTCACAATGAAATTCTGAACCACAGTCACATTGTTCTCCACCTTCTACCACCTTATTGCCACAGTTTTCAAGTTCATATAACTTCTCATGTTCTGGAGGAATCAAGAGACATTGTTTACTATCGCTATCCATTTGGTGAAAATAGCTATCATAGCTGCAATTGCTGAAGCTACTTGTGTGGCTTTGTACTGGAGCCATAATGCAAGAATTCTGATTGCAAGTGCAGTCCTTCTCATCATGTCGCATGCCAAGGCTATGGCCCAACTGATGAGCAAAGGTCACAGCAAAAGAGAACAAACTGGAAGTAATAAATGCCTCAACAGCAGATGCCCAGGTAGGACTACACACTGTTCCTACAAAGGACAATCCAAGCTTAACTCCAAAATGCTTATATACAAATAAGTGGCCAATATCATGCCTTAGATGCTGGATAAGCGTCATTTTTCGCCATATATTGAAAGCGTCAAGCAGTTCATTCATACTGTTAGGTATTCCTATAAGGTTTTTTTGCGACCATATCTCCAGTCCAACCAAGACCACACGAATTCCAAGAGGCTTGTAGAGCGAGTCAGCAATATGGATGGTATCCAGCACTTGTCTAGTTGCAAGAGTTTCATTTTTGCCAAACTGGACATACCTTTCATGTTCCATCACAACTGCAACTTTCACATATCTGGTGTGCGTCCTCCACAGCCCTCCAGGAGCATTTTTACTTACTACATTCCTTGTGCTTTGGATCACAGCCTCTTGACGACCTTCCTCTTCCTCTGTTAACCCGCACCTCATGTGCCCTGCACCCTCCTCATCTTCCAACTGATACACCACGTGCTGGAAGGTAGCAGATGCCTGGACAGGCTCAATTTCGTATGCCTTGTTTTCTACCTGCAGGAGGCCCCTGAACCCTCCAGAACACGTACTAAGGGCGACCAGAGAGGAGGGCCTGCCTTCCACCACGCCATGGTAGAAACAGTCATCCCTGAGGAAAGGGAAGTCCACCTGAAGCTCCCCTTCTTCGCCGTAGGTGAAGACGGGGAAGTGTTTACGGAGAAAGCCCCTCTTCTGCCTCAGGTGCACCACGAGCCCCTTCCCCTCCACCTCCACGAGGTAAGTCAGGTCTTGCGGCTCCCGCCCGCGCCGGGGCGCCATCCTCCGTGGGATGATCACCTCGTAGGAGACGAAGCGAAAGCCCTGAGGCGGCGCCTGCCAGAAGGCCTGGCCCCAGAACGCCCCGGAGGCGAGGACCAGCCAGAGGAGGCCTCCGCCGCCGCTGCTCAGACCCATTTCGGCCCCTCGGGGGCCGGGACACGGGAGCCCCCCCCGCCCCTCGCGTGGGAGGGCGAGAGCGACGGGGCTGGGAGACGGCCGGTGAAAACAACGAGGCTCCGCCGCCGCCGTCTTCGTTGCCACCGACGGCGTCGCAGCGAGAGAAGAGCAGCCATGGAGTAGACAGTTCCCGGCGCCCGGCTCTACGCTAACCGGCTTTTCTCCCGTGGAACTGCGCAGAGGGAGGGGAGGGAGGTCGGAACAGCGCGGCGGGGGGCCAAAGGCGGGAGGGAACGGCGGCGGAGACAGGGAGCGAGGATGGCTCGGGGGAAGCGGAGGGCGGGCAGGCGCGGCGGGGGGAGGGTCGCTCGGCCTTCGGAACAGCCGCAGAGGGTGGGTGAAGTGCGAGACGCGGGGACAGCGCGGGCAGGCCGTTTCCGCGCTAGCCGGTTGTAGCGCTATTATTCCACTCCCAACATCCTATGGAATCCTGGGGTTTGCAGTTTAGAGAGGGCTCAGTTTAGGGAGGAGAGGCCCCTCCCTGAGCTGCAAACCCCAGGATTCCATAGGATGTTGAAAGTGGAATAATAGCGCTATAACAGGCTAGTGCAGAAAGCCACAGTCTGGACGAAGCTGTTAACAAGTTTGACTTCTGCCTAAATACCAGAGGAAAGTATTGTTTTCAGTTCACTCAACCCTGCGTTTCTCTGTAAAAGCAAGCTAATGTCCCCCTTCATGAATTTCATGATGCACATATTTCTCTGTCTATGAAGTGGCCATACCCCGAAATAGGAGTTGTTGTTGTTGTTGTTGTTGTTTTGCATCTTGTTCAAACTACATAAAAGGGAACGCTTTCCAAACCTAAAATAGGGGACATCCCTCAAAATCAGGTTCTTGCTGGTCCTATAAGCGACTCGATTTCGGACCTCAAATAAGCGGCAGGCCTTATAGTAAGAGACCCCTTGGCAATCCTTCAGGGGCGCTTCCTCGAAGCCGAGAACTCTCGAAAGCAATGAAACCTCCTTTGAGAACAGAGTGCCAGGGAAAACACGCTTCCACCCATGCAGAAGAACAGAGAGGCCCGCGCGTGGAGGCGATGGCAGGAGTAGAATGAGGACAGACGACAATTACGGGCAACAAAACGCCAGGTTACATTTGCACGGTGAGAATCAACCCCTTTGTAGTCCTGTAGACGTTGAGAGCACCTCCTAAGCGGACGGGGGGTCCCTGCAAATTAAAATCAGCGCTGTGCCACTGTTAGTGGTATTCCTCCCTAACCTAACCAAAAGACGGAGGCAATGGAAATTGAAAATAAAGGCTGATATAATGTAAAAATGTAAAGCTGCTGCTTTGCTAACTTGCTGTTTATTGGCATTAGGTGCTGATACGGCAAACAAATGCTTTGCTCTAATAGTCTAACACAGAGAAAACATTGAATGGGAACTGTAGAGGTGAGCTCATGACCGTGAGAAGGACAAGTCGACCTGGGGACAGGAACCGCCAAGAAAGCTAATGAGCTGTAGCTGCCAAGTGGACACCTGGACAGGTAGAAAATGGTTAAGGCTTGAGCTGAGTGAGGGAAGATAATACTATAATGGCCATTTCTGCGCTAGTCTTATAGTGCGATTATTCCACCTTCAACATCCTGTGGAATCTTGGGGTTTGCAGTTTAAACTGCAAACCCCAGGATTCCATAGATGTTGAAAGTGGAATCATCGCGCTATAAGCGTGTAGTGCGGAAATGGCCAATGAGGGACATCAAAAGGTCCCTTAATAGATGGAGCCAAGATTGACCTAACTAGAGAAAGGAAGCCAACAAGTCAGCCTGACCTGGGAACGTTACAGAAGGGGCTGTAAGCCAAAGATGAGGAAGTAGCATATTGAATGTCTTGACCGACGAGAGTGAATTATAAAGAACTAATCAAAGGATGGATCCTGAAACTTGTAACCAATCAGATACTACTGGCAAAATGTATTTAAAGGATTGTAACCCCTTTGTCTGGGTCCTTGATTTGCTCATGGCCTAGGACCATTACTACACAGTAATTCAGTAAAGCCTCTGTTGGAAGACAGTTGGTGGTACTCTGTTTGAAGGCGCCAGGCGCAGACTTGGAAGAGCTACTGTCTATTTGGACATGACAAAAGAAAGCAAAACAAAAAGCGGTTAACTGAAAAATGGAGAGTGCTCAGGGACTTTTACACCGCAGTCCCTGATCTTTCTTGTGACACTATTCAGGGAAACTTTGCCATCCATGAAAAGTGGGACTTTTTTGTACATCATGCAAGCCTTTCAAAGTTCCACTGGCTTCCATATCAGGCAACAGTGTTAAAAATCATAAGAAAAAAAAGTCCTACACATTTGGAAGTGAATCCTCTTGAAATCTGTAGGGATTAGTTCAGAATTGTTTTGAGTTCACTATAGTTGTGTTGATGAGTAGTCTTAAGTGCACACTGCCCTGATACTGTGTGGTATCAAGGAAAGGCTATTGGGAACTATCTGGTTCCCTAGTCAGTCTCTGTGGGTTTTTGTTATTTTCACATGGAACTGGTTCTGCATTTGTTTCCTCTCCAGAAGCTCAGCACTACATTCCCAGGAAATGTTCGACAAAGCATGAGGGTTCCTTACAGGTATTTGGTGATAGCTTATGAAAGGAGTATACTTAGTTTAAGAGGGTGTTTTAACAGCAGTGACACTAAACAGGCAATGGCTTCAGGGATACAGTTAACTGGAAATGTCAGGAGAACACAAGTTGCACTGAAGTTGATACATACCCTGTAAGCTACAGCATTATCTCTTGAAACAGTGACAGTAAATATTTTGTTCCATTCCGTATATTCCACTGAGACTTAAGTATTTTGCTGCTGGTACACGTAATGTGTAAAATACTTCCAAACTTTACTGTGCTGTCAACTCAGATAATTAGCATCATAAAACTGTTTCTATTAATAACAGGGTTTGCAGTTAAGTCTATGAATGAAAACAAAAATGCAAAGCTTATTGAACATAACTAACAAAGAAACAAGCTCTTCTTTGCAGTTTCTCATCATACAGATGAATGTGAAATATAGAAGTTTTGTAGTAACTATAAATCGGAAAAATAAATGTGCAATTGGTGGCACTGCAAATTAGTCTGACAAATAACCTAACCTAATGAAAAGAGATCTTTATCTTCAGAAATAGCAATGGAGAGAACCTATTCCTGTCTTCAAAAGAGCAGAACAATAACTGCTGGTTTGTATGTTACAGACAGATACACACACAACGAAAGTGCAAAGTACTTCATCTTAGTAGTACTGTAAAACCTGCATATTTATGGTAAAACAAGCTAAGGAATGTCCAGTTCAGATGCAAAGCAATGAAGTAAGATTCTTTCCTTCATCTCTCTCTCTAAATAATTTGGAAAACATCATTCACATGGCTATTTAACAAGAGGAAAGAAAGAACTGCAAACTGTAACAGTGACTTACTATTTTGTTATTTGTGCAAAACTCGGCTAAAATTATCTTTCAGACACAAACTTTATTTTGTTTTGAAGTCAAGATTTTTTACAAAATGCTTTTACATATTTTATTTTGCATTGATACAATACAGAAATTGAATAATAGAAAGGGGGAAACACAAGCTGCCAAAATCCAGCTGTATACTTAGAATAAAAAAGAAAAAAAAACTCAGCAACTTAAAACATACAAACACAAAACATTGAAGGATTTATTCCTACACCTGTTCCCTAATCAAACCAGATAACATTACAAACTACAGATACCAACTATCTTATAAATTTCTTCAGTGCCATTAAGGTTCAGACACATGAACATACTGCTGCCATACATATAAAGAAACCCGCAAGTGGAAAAAAAAGGTCTGAACAATAGAAAATGTATTATGGTAAAATTATTTCTTCCAGGGTCACTTCCCCTAAACTTACCAGGCTCCAGGCTTAAATAAAATAATTTTACTTAAGGCTGCTGAAATCTCTTGAATATAAATCATATTTTTATGCTTTTTTATACTGAATTACCCATAGTTCAAGAAAATGTAACTATGATAAATGGAATGACAAATTCATGGAACATTACTGCAACCTCACTGAACTGATTCAGTGTCTACTAACATTCCCCAGTATTCTGATGATGTCACAAATAACACAGAATAAACAGCATCTTCTTTCATGCTCAACAAAAAGTGAACAAAAATTAAATGGCCAATGATATATGGCAAAATAAGAATCTCATTTGGGAGGCAAAGGGCTTAACAGAACATTATGCAAGCAGGGATGTGAGAGTATTTCCTTCTCTGAACCCTCTGGCCTTAATCAATTCCACGGGGTCTCCCTACCGGGGGGGGGGGCGAGTTAAACATTATCCATTGACAGAAGCAGTAGCATGAATGGGAAGACTTAACTGGATGTCAACCAAAGCCAGGAAGAACAATGCAAGTTCAAAAACAGTATCTGAGAGAATACAGGCTTAGTTCTGATTATGACAAACTGCTAACACATGCAAAGAGTGCATACCTGCAGCATTATAAATTTAAATTAGAAGTTCCAGTTCTTATGTATGACAAGGAGATGTTAAAATGTGAAAACACAGTCTGCATCACAGTTATTAAAGCAAATATGAATAAATTTTCATCAGTAATTAACATTTTCTACCTACTACTTTCTTTGCAAAATCCCACATTATAAGGGCAGGCATCCTTCCAGTGAGTTACAATAGCACAAATCAAATGTATGCTACTGTAACCCACATTTTTGTTCATTGTGTAAGTCAGAATTCTTTAACAACCACACAATAATAAAAATCCCCATAAACCCACTTTTCATATGACAAGCCCTCCACAGTCATTTCTATGGAATTAGCAATGGCTGGATCAGAGGATGTGTACAGCTGCTTTTTTGTGTGTGGCTGAATACTCTACAAGAACATCATCTGGAAGGCCCTCCCAAGGACCCTTGCAGGTCCCTGTATATGGTTGTTGCAGTATGTCCAGCTACAGGAAAGCAGCTAGACATGTCTCTGTTAATCCTCTTGCTCTTAAAACAGAAAGAAACAGCCATGTTAGACAGGAAGTAGGTTTTAAAAGGTGGGTTGGGGGGTAGCACTTGGAGATGCAGTTATAATGACATAGCTACATGCCAGATGTGCATCTCCTGATGCAGGATTCCAGCCAATACTGCCTATCTTGTTCATATCACAGTCATAACTGTGGGAATGAAAAAATTAAGATGATGATCAAGGAATCAGGTGGTTTGCTGTTTATTTGTCTTTTAAGTCTTCCCCAAAGCATAATTCTACAATGTGAAACTGTGAAAACTGCAGTCCAAAACCCTCTGGAAGACATCAGGTCTTTATGAAAGACAAGGACAAATTTTTCAGCCAGATAAAGAAACTGATCAAAACAAAGTTTCCAAAAGAGTTTTCAGAGGACAGTGCAAAATTCAGCCTTGAACATTAAGACCGGAAACTATTCCTTCCTGTGTATGTAAAGCTTTGCAAGTAACAAGTCTGTAAAATTCAGAGGTGAAAACAACCTCATAAATTTAAACTTTGAAATGCCATACTTCACCACATAACATTACAGGTAACATTACAAATCTGCACCCTCTTGTTTTCTAAATTAAGGCCAGTTAACAATGTCTTTTTTGTCACTGTAGTCTCATCCGTTTCTCTGGTGGTGCCTTAGTACTACTGCTCTGTTGTGTGATCTTTGCAGTCTCCTTCTCTTCTTGTTTCACCATTTCGGGGGCTGGTTCTGGCTCCTTCTTGATCTGATCCACTGCAAAATAAAAAACACATAAAATTAATGCTAATGGATTTTAGCTGTCCGATTGTTTTGCAAGACACTCTCCAGGTTGTTAATGAAACAGTAAAAGAACAATGCAGAATTTGAGCAGGAAGCATCCTAGGAAGACATTCATTCCAATTCTGCTTTTGCTGGAACAGAACATTCACGCAATAACAATTGCACAATAATGGGATAGTCCTGATAGTAACAGCTGTTTGAACTTTCCAGTTTGCAGACATCTTGCTATGACCCCAAGCCCCAAGACCTCCATAGTAATACAAAATTGTCAGAACACTGAAATTATTTGAACTACTGCATTCAGATTTTCTCTTTCGACAGGTGAACCAAATCTTACAACCAAGAAGTTCTAAAAGTGGGAAAGCAAGGTTAGAGGGATTTCTTTCCAAGTCCCAGCATACGGGAGTTATACATATACAAACTTATAGTGAACATGATGACAATGGCAGTCAATGGCAATGGGAGTCTTCCCAAGAGCCTCAACTTAAGCTAAGCCTACACAATCCCTTGATGTGACCTTACATAAAAGTGCCGACTAAATTCTTACCTGGGATGGGTTTTTCTCCTGGCTTTTGCTGTGAATGAAAAAAAAGCAAGGGGATTGAGTTACAAGTCACAAATATATGGCCTACTCCTGGCATAACCTTTGTTGTGGTACAGAAAAGCAAAAGAATATGCAAGAGTACAAAGATAAAACTGGGCTTCACACATGCACTTGTTATCTATGACTATTATTTGCAAAGGAACAGAATGATAGTCATACACAGGCAAGTTTTCTACTCTTCTCAAAGACTGTGATATTCTAGGTAGGATACTAACCACAAATTTGGAACAGAGACTCAGTTTGTCATATAACTCCCCTTCCTCTTTACATGTATAGTTGTAGTAGTAGTAGCAGCAATAATAATAATAATAATAATAATAATAATAATAATAATAATAATAATTCTTTAATGTCTTTCTTTATACCCCATTTTTTCCTTGTACGGATTCTAAGAGTCTTACAGTAATTTAAAAAAAAACAGTTAAAAACCATGAAATACAAAAGCTAAAACACAAATTAAACAATCAAATAAAAATGAAAACAACATTAAAATACAATATATGAAACAATTATAAATTGCAGATCCAGGGATTATTCAGTTTCGATCAATAAACTCATAACCCATAGTCCACCCTTTCTGGAAAGGATAAGATAAGAGTTTTCAAAAGATGGTTTTGCTTGACTGTGCCATATTAGTGTTCTGTAATTCATCTACAAAGGTGGTGATTAAGAAATTTCACAAGAGGCACAATCCAGCAGAAGTGTCCTTGAAATAAAGTTATGGAACAGCACATACTAGTTTTGTTCTGTGCTTTTCATCACACAAGAGTTGTTTCAAGGAGATTTTATGTGAGAAGTCAAATTACTTCATCCAATAATACTATCTTCAACCAATCATATTAATGTATGTAACCAGGTTTTTCATAATTAACTAGGTTAAAAGGTGTTAATAATCAGCCATGACAAAACTTCTTAAAAGACTGAAATGCAACTCTATCACTTGCACTACAGATACTCAATGGACCCAAGAGAACAATTTCCATTCTGGTTGCAATAGCCTGCAGCGTAACTGATACCTGCACAAATTTAGGAGGGAATTTGTTTCTGAGATCTAGAAGCAATGCATCCACACGTTGTCTCTGGAAAATGGAGCTTGGTTCTTCCTTCTTTTTGGCTTTTGGTTTGGCCTTATCTGAAAATGAAATCATAGCCGTCATAATTCTATAAGAACATCTTTTTAAATCTTTAGATATTTAATCTTCACTGAACTTCTAAAATATGTATGGTTTATATTTACTAAAAATAATGAAAACCTTTTGGAATTAAAAATCGATAATATAGAAGCTAAGAGCAAGGAGGAAACTGGAAGCTTTCTGCTTTGTCCTTCAGAAACAGAAAAAAAAATTAAGCTCTTTTCCAATTCCTGTTTACAAAAAAACAAAAACAAACAAAAAAACAGAAGCCAACACAATGAACAGATTTTTTTTTCTAAATACACCCACTGAACCTAATACTAGAATTTCTGCCAAAGAAAAGTGAGATAATGCATGTTAAAGACCAAAATATTTAAGTAGCTTACCTCGTTCTTCTTGATCTTTGAAATGCCACCAATAGCCTTTTGAAGGATGATAGCGGCAGTAAGACATAGCTTCCTCAAAAGCTGACTGGATTCCATGTACTGCAGTTAGCTGGGGAAAAATACGTTCAAGAGATGTATGATCTTCCTCCTAGTGCTATATATTAGCCAGAAAAACAGCCCAGCTCACAAAGTAATTTTTGCTTATAAATACATACCCTAGTATTCTGAGCTTGTTTGGACTATAGTCTTCCTGCATTCAGGTTTGAAGATGGGCAATAGTAGGAACAGGGGAAGGGAAGACGAGAACAGTGTCCTACAACTGGAGTCAGTGAAGTGCAGCCTTCCAGATGATGTGGCACTGCCACTCCTATCAGCTTTAGCCGAACATAGTCGATGGTAACAAATGGTGGGAAATGAAAACCATCTGAAAATCTGCATTTCACACTTGCTTTTACTACAACCTCAACTCAACAGAGAAAGCATTAAGGTTTCTAAAAGACATAGACATCAGAAAATGCAATATGAGTATGCTCAGAGACTTTATTTTTCTATATATAGATCATAACAGGGGTCCTTATCTACATGCCTCCCCCTTCTAGGTTAGACAGGATGTAATTACTGAAATGACCTTCTCTGCTACAGTCCCTTGTTGTGGAACATCCTCCACAGATAGAAGTGGAGAACTGGAACTGGTATTCAGAATACTACACCTTAAATTAAAAGCAGTATACCACACAGGGGTTACAGTTCAAAACTCCCTGTTTTATCTTGTGGGCATATATTTGAAACAGAGGATCAAAAAGACCATAGTCTTTAGGGAACATTTTCCCTAAAACTTGAAGATAGAAAAGCAGGAAACAAACAAAAGTACTGCACTGATAATTCACTTGTTTTAACAAAACGCATACCACAGAGACTTACCACTCTAGAGTTTACAACAGACCCAAGGTCAGGAGCCTGATAAATCACTCCAGCAATAATGTAGTAATCAGCCAATGGGATAACTGTAAAAGAAATGCAACTTTAGTGCAACATCCAAAATGCTCTAGCCAAACAATGAGTAAATTTGCTTAACTCACTGTTCACAGAGCAGTACGTATATTCAAGTGGTATTCGTTCTGTATTTTAATTCTATCCCACCTTTCCTACAAACAGCTCAAGGCAGTAGAGATTATCTGGCCCTTGCTCACTCTCTCTTTACAGTCATCCTGCATAGGTTAAGCTGATAGCTGGTGGCTTGCCCAAGGCCATCCAGAGAGCTTCATGGTCCAATGCAGATTTTAACAAGGTCTTCCCACAATTAGTCCCACACTCCAAACCACTATGCCATAATTGCTCAAAAGAAGACATGAGTAACAGTACTGTAAAGTGAAAATTACGGGGTAATATTTAGGCACATTCATCAAGATGTCCACTGGTAGGAAAAGCAAAAACAATTTGATCACAGATAAGGAATCTATGTTCAGAACAAGATCATACACTTTTCAATAGACTATGAAAGTGGTTTTGTCCAGAACATATGCATGTTTTTCCAGGAGCCTGTGCAAACTATTTTAAAGATAAGAACTTGAGACTGAGGGTGGTGGTGGTATAAATATTAATTCCAGGAGTAACCCATCCTTTTTTCCATTGTGGAATAAGTTCTGGTGTAATAGCCAAGGTATAGAAAAGGTTAACTCAGGGGAGCTGAACAAATAATCATGGGGGAAAGACTGGATTGGCCCTGCATCCTTTAGCCAATGGGAAGTGAGAAGAGAGAGAACTGAAGGCTTCTGGGATGAAGAAAGAGAGCAAGGCCATGCAGTGTAAGCTCGTAGCTAACTATTCCAGGTTGGAGCAAGGGAAAAAATCCCAGGAAAAGGTTATAAAGAAACCAGGGACCATCTAGCCAGACATGTTGGTTTTTCAGTTCTTTTGAAAGGAAATAGAGGGCTGCAGAAGGCAACCTGGAGTTGGAGTATAATTTTTTTTCTCTTCTTTATGCCTGTGGGTTCAGTCTTTCCTTCTGCAATTAGAGGGGAAATATGCAGGATCAGTGTTCTAAACTAGTCAAATTGCTTAGTCTATCTCCTGTTAATTCTTAATACACTTTTTTTCCTTTTTTTATTGATGAGTTTGCATTTATAAAAAGTCTACTTTCTTCCTCAAGGGAGAGTGGGAAGCTCTGGTCACATGTCTCCATGGCAAGGTCTACCAGAAACCTGTAAAATATTTTTTTTTCTTTCTCCCAGAAAATATAAGGGAGGCAAGGGGAAGGTGTTCAGCCCTTACATTCTACAGAGTCTAAGGAAGGAAAGGCAAATTGGATCTCCAAGAAAGGATTTGGTGACAGCACTACTACTTCTGCTGCACTGGGAACAGGTGGCCAAGTCGAAGCAAAACCCAGCCATGCACTGGCCTCCCTTTTTGCCATACAGTGGCAGCTGTGGGATCCTGAACACCAGAGACTCCCAAAAAGAGCTTGTTACCCCCAGAATGGGAGTGGGAAGAGATGTTTAGAATTTTTTTTCTTTTTTTCTCCATTTTCTGGTTCCTTGCTGGCTCTTCCTTGCTTTGTGAGGTTTATTGTGAGGTTACTTTGGAAACCCAAGGTGGGGCCTGGTTCATAGATTGGTTTGTTTTTTTCATTTCTTTCAACTGGCCCATGATTTATTTATTTTTTTATCTTTCTAATTCCTAACTGGCCTTCCTTTCTGCTGCACCTGGATGTACCTGGACATGGCTTTAAGGCTACTGCAGCCTCATGCAAGCAGCTGGCTATTATCAGCAATGTGTTACCATTGGAGGAAATCTGAAACGCTAGCTTAGTGCCACAAGTACACACAGTCTTGGGTATAAACAGCTGCAGTAAAAACATGCAGAATTCTTGAAGAGATTAAATAAATATGCCAAGAAGCATAATAATAATAAGTTATCAATTGTGGAGAAAAGAAAGAATGAATGTCAAAAAGATTTTTTTTTTACTGGCACTACTAGCTTTTTACCACAAGAGGGCATCCTCTTATTATTACAAAAAGGAAATCAGATCATTGAGGAATGATTTTTCAATCAGCCCTGAAGATGTTTTGAATTTCAGCTTCCAATACCCAACCGTTCTCCACACTTCTGTGACTTGAAGTCCAAAGCATCTGCTTGACCAAAGATTGAGAACCACAACTTTAGAACAGTCTTCACCTATCTGATAGAGGCCAGCCATGCTGAACTACAAATCTTTCATCTCCAGCCACTATTACCAAGGGATAGCTACTTGAAAAACACTCAGGAAGAACATTAAATGGCAATAGGAACTGAAAAAAAGCACATCAAGCAGCTAAAAGGAACTGGAGGTGGAATATGCCCCTCCTGTATCCCCAAATCTTGTGTAACTTATTTAACTGAGCAAACACAAAGGATGGAAGGGGATATGGAAGGCTTGCACAAACATTCTGATCCACAGGTACTCCGGAGCAGTGCTATTCAAAGTAGTGGTCCATGGACTGCTGCCAGTCCATGAACCATCAGCTGCCAGTCTCAGGAGAATTCAGGAAAGAAAGAAATAATTGCTATCAATAGGCTCAATATGGTGTCGGTTCCCAGAACAATTGAGGCAGGGGAAGCCTGGTCCCCCACCTCAGACTGCTTAAGAAGTACTGCTCTTATGCCCCTCCTGTACATTTGCCGAGCCCTATGAATATCTATATGTGAATACTTCAGGTAAGGAGTGTACCTATAACTTTTTGCTCTTGTGCAATAGAAATGCTGTGTAAATCCTTACCTTGGGTTGGACTCTGTCTTTGCTGCTTACGAATTATGAAAAGAATTGGTTCTTGTGCATGGAGAAGAATATACTCTACTCCAACCATCTGACTGAAAGAAAAACGACAATATGTTGGAAAATACAGCTGCCAGGAAGTTGGTGGAAATGACAGAGAAAATAAATGAAAAGACATGCTTTACGTGGATGCAACTCTTGCAAATTTAAGAGTTGATGACTCCTCTCAGAGCAAGTCATCTAAGAATTTATTACAGACCTAATGTCTCTGTCCTTCTATACTCCTTCCAAATTGCTTTCTATTCACAGTATGTTAGTATTTGCTGGCTTTAATAAATTTGTTGCTGCATTCTTGCAGGTTTGGAAGCCCAACATGCACTACCACTCAGGCAGAAACTGGGGAAAAAACCAAAGCCTTCATTATGAAATTTCAGAAGATGCAGACAGAAAATAACAGCTGTATTATTATTATTATTATCATCATGTGCAAAAATGAAGGGCCAGGGAGTTTTCTAAGTAATTCCTTACTAATGAGATCACTGAAATTGTTCTCTAGGGAGCACCAGTTTCAAGGTAAAATGAAACAGTACTACATTCCTTGGCCTCATTAGTATGCCTTTCCAAAGAAATGCCTACATTTATTTTTTATTCTGGAAGTTGCCAATAGACTTATGTAATAATAAACTGGTGACGTTGCTGATGAAGTGGTCTGAAATTCCACAATACTTATGCCTTTACTCATTTCAATTTAGTACCTAATTAAAAAGACATTTCATTGCACCAATTTAGCAATGCTAAAATATGCAAGTATTTTGCATAGAACTGTGCAATCAGGAGAAAGATAATTCCTTAGGAATATTTAATAAACTCAATTACAAATGTGAAGTGTTTTTATTACTTTTGGAGTACAACAGCTTATCCATTTGACCTTCATCATTTCCAGGACATATGTAAATATTTGTTTAAAACAAATACATTTATGTTTATGAATAATTTAATTCACTTGTTTATCAATTTATAATTGATCCAAACCATCAATCCATTAGACTAAATGAAACATAAGCAATCCACAAAACGTCTTCAATTAACCTGTTTAATTTAATGTATAAATTCAATCCAATATCTACTACATTTGGTAATTAGTTCCTATTCCAGTTTTCTAAAGCAATAAACAAAAAGCATTACAGTATTTTCTTCTGTTTGCTGCCCTTCTCAAAACTCCCTAAAAACAAGTGATCTTACACATTAAAATCCTATGCCACATTCTCCTTTCCCAGCCCTATATGGATGCAGGATGCTATCTTTCTTTTTCAACTTTCAAGCTCCACTAACTGAATTACAACCATCTCATATTGTTGGTTTATACCCAACATGAATTTTCCCTAAAAGTAAACATACATATATCTAAAACCAAATAAACTAGAAGTAGGCACACATATACACTCATTCAAACCATTCTATCAGGTGGTAGTCTTATACATTTTTTGCAGCTTTCAACAATCTTATACACAGTCAGAATCTTTGAATACAAGTCAAACACAGTCCTTCCCCCACATTTGCAGTTTTGATCTTTGTGAATTTGATTATTCATGAGGTGCCTATTTGCCTGCCCCCCATCCTCCCCCTCTCATTCTCTGGCCTTTTGTCCGGGCGCACTGCCTTGGCAAAAGGCAAGCAAATGGAAAGGGGAAAGGTTCGTGGGTCTGCAAGACTTTCCTGCTTAATTCTCCACCCTGTGCCACGTGGGTGCACAGAAAGAAGGCAATCCACATGGACAACAGACAGGAAAATGGAGGAGGGGAGGCCTTTTCCCCCTCCACTCTCCTGCCTCCGCCCTTCCTCTGGTCTCCTGCCTGTCACCTATGAGGGTGTGCAGAAAGGAGGAAGGTTGCATGGGCGAAATGCAGGTGAATACAAGGGGAAAGATCATCCCTCCCTTCAGTCTTGTGCCTGTTGCCCATGCTGGCGCGTAGAAAGAAAGCAGAGCGCATGGGCAGCAGGCAGGGAGAAGATCTTCCCTCTCCTGCACTCTTCTGCCCATCACCTGCATGAGTGTGCAGAAATAAGGAAAGCTGTGCTGGCAGTGGCAGGCAGAAGAGTGCAGGAGGAAGACCTTCCCTCCCTTCCAATCTGCTGGTGGTCACCCATGCAGCCACGCAGAAAAAAGGCAAGGCATGTGAGCGGTGGCAGGCAGGACAGTGCAGGGGGAAAGACCTTCCCTTCCATCCAGTCTCCTGTTTATTGCCTGCAGGAGCACACAAGAAGAAGGTAGGGCATGTGGGCAGTGGGCAGGAGAATGCAGGAGAAAGACCTCCCCTCCCCATTGCCCATGTGGGTGCATAGAAAGGAGCGTGGGCAGCGAGCAGGAGAGTGCAGAGGGAAAGACCTTCCCTTCCCTCTATTTGCCCACATTGGTGCACAGAAATAAGGAAAGCCATGCTGGTGGTGGCTGGCAGAAGAGTGCAGGGGGAAAGACCTTCCATCCCTTCCACTCTCCTGTCTGTTGCCTGTGCAGGTGTGAAAAAAGAAGGCAGGGCGCACAGGTGGCAGCAGGCAGGAGAATGTAGGGGAAAGACCTCCCCTCCCCTCCACTGTTCTACCTGTGTGGGCACACAAAAAGAAGGCAGGCCACACAGGTGACAGGTTGGAGACTGGAGCGGGAGAGGTTTTTTCCCTCACAAAAGTTGAGGACCCACTGTACTTCATCCATAAAACATAGACCAAGCTGGGAAATTGTCTTCTGTTCATATAAAAAAAGTCAACCTCAAGACAAACTAGGAACTGGAAAAAAGCAGAGTTCCAAATGAGCCCTAGGTTCCCTACTACAGTTGATGGCAATGTATATCCTCCACAAAATCTGAAAGTTCTACCCTGATTGTAAACCCTATACATGTCTGTGACATAATCCCCACTGAATTTAACAGGAATTAGTTGAGTTAGTGTATGATTGCATCCTACAAATAGCTTTATAAGGTTACTGTTATATATGCCTTCCAGTAACTTACTTCAAGTGGTCCAGGGTTAGCCTTTGCATCTTGACCACTTCATTGTTGCATGTTCGATCATAGAACGGATTACTACGCTCTGAGAAATAGTCCAATACACTCCCACTGTTTAATATTGGAATCCATGAGCTGTCAACCCAAGAAATTCCCAGGAGGTTATCTGGAAGTTACAGGAAGGAGAGAGGAAAAAAGTGTTGAGCACAAGTCCAACAATAAAAAGATTTAACTACAGTTAAAACAGACTGCAGTTAAGACGCTTACTTTAATTCAACCTACCTGAAATATCCACTGTCTTACAAAGTATAATTTACAATATTTAACTTATACAACTCATTTTTCAATTTCTTAGATTATTTTTGTTAAGAGCAAAGATTTCTGGCATCATACAACAACAAATAAGAAAGCTAAAATCCCAGAAACAGTGTGTCTACAATACAGAACTATACCTCGCCTTAATTATAATACAGGCTAACAATACCCCTTAAAGCAGAAGGAAGCAACTCTGAGAAGCCTGAGAATCTGTTTTTCATCCCTTGCACCAGCTGTAGACCGCATCAAACTGGAAATGCCCAGAGAACCAAAAATAGTAATAACAGTAGTAGTAGCGATGATGGCGATGATGATGATGTAGTAATAGTAGTAGTAGTAGTAAGTGGACACCCATTTTCAATTTTGATTTTGATTTATTTATTTTTTAATTTGGGTTGTGGGTGTGAGGGGCCCTGCAATATGCTTTATGTGGGGAAAAATGCCACTCCTTAAGTTCACGGAAGAAAGGCAACAAAATAATATGTGAACATGCAGAAAATGAGGAACCAAAATGAATCTGAACAAACAAAAGACAACCACCCACATTCCTTTACTAATATAGTTGGACTAATCTGTACAGTTCTGGTGGACCATTCTTAATAAGGGTAGCATTGCACTGAAAAACTTGTATAGAAAGGAAGAAATAAAATGGTCAAAAGGGAGGGAAATATTATCATATAAAGAAAGGCTTTAATGTACGGGGCTTTTCAGTTTAGATAGGTAATGCAAAGGAAGAACATGGTAGAGCTTTCTAAAGTTACTAATGCTTTGAAAAGGACATGATAAACACCAACATTCATGATAAATACCAATAAAGACATGATAAATACCAAAATTCAGGGTCATCCACTGAAATTCATTAGACAAAAGGAAATGCTTTTTCACTGTGTATAGTCAGTGACTCTCCACTATTAAGTAACAGCCATGAGAGCTGTTACTTAATAGAGAGAGACTGGACAAATGAATGAAGGTTATCAACTCCTACAAACTATAACAGATAGAAATTATCTTGAACATTCATGTCCAGAAATAACTTTCAAACTACTGAATGCTGGAAGACACAACAACACAGAAAAAAAGAATACTGAAAATACCTTCACACCCTTTTTGCCAGCCACTGCTGGGAAGGTGATGTTGGAAGGATCTTAGAAGTATATAATGTTGCACCAAGAGATCTTGAACATTTATCATCTAAAAATCACTAGAAGCCACTGGTTGTCACTATAAACACTCCTGCTAAACAGAGTTGAGAAAATCCATTATATCCTTTAAAAAAACTCAATGATTTTTTAAAATAAAAATGGATTTTGTTTAACTCAATTGAGATTTCCAAATTCTCCCAAACTATTTTCAAAAAAGGGAATATAGGTCAAAGACATTATCATGAAAACTAATTATCTAACTTCTAATCTAATACATAAAAGTCAAAGTTTGTCTGTGTCAGGTAAAGACCTCACAAGATTGCCTGCCTAAGAAGATTCTACGGAATCCTGGGGTTTGCAATTTAGGCAGAGGCCTTTAGAAATCTCAACCAGAGAGCTCTTGGGCTTCAGTCAAATGTGCCTATCTTGAATAGGCTGGTTGCTATGTAGATGAGAACTAGCAGCAAGGAGGAGGGCAGTGTATTCCCTCAGGAACCAAACCTCTGTGTGTTAATAACTCTGAATACAGATTGGATTGGGGAATATGGGAAAAAGTTACGGGTACTGCACAAGACAGTTTGGGGAATTAGAGGCACAGGATTTCTAATCTTTCTAGCCAGTATTACCTATGAGAAAAGAAAATCCCAAGCAATGCCAGGTTTATACGCTAGTTATATTATGTGATTATGGACTTTTTCGCACTTTGGGAAGAAAACGGGGCATTCTGTTACTCACTGGACTGGTGTGCTCCCTCCCATGATCCACACTGATCCGGAGCAGTGCGTGGCCGCGGTACACACTGCTCCGGGGACGAAAATGCTGGCTTCCAGTTGGTGGAGGCTCTCCACCAACCGGAGAAGCTCGCCAGCCAGAAGCCCGCCCCCAGAAGATCTGTAGCCTCATGCTGGTGCGAGCCTGCAGATCTACACAGGAGCGCAGTGACGGAGTGGGGCGCACTGGGCTATTGAAAGACCTGTTTTAAGCGGTCTTTCAATAGCACGGCAAACCACCCATTCTGGTCGTTCCGGAGCGGGCTGAAGTCCGAAACTACAGAAAGTAGTCCGGACCCAGTCCGCCCCCAAATGCAAACGTCCTCGCTGGAGGACACACTGCCCCGTTGTAAAAACAAAATGCAGAAAAGGCCTATGTTAGCAACAGTTTATGAAAATGTGAGGTAAAATTGTCAGTCCTTTCTGCAGGTAGTACATATGAGATGCACTCACACTCACTCTCATTCTTTCTGCCTTGCCTTTTTTTAGGGGGCAGAGATAGAGAAGAACAACTAATAGAAAATCTGGAGACATAGACCAGATCTGAATGAGGAGGAAACTGGAGATTTATTTATTTAAACACAGACAGACACACACACACACGCATGCAAGTGATGCCAGTTTTAATGATCTGTAAATTCAGAATAATTTTTTAACATGTACTTAGCTTCTAATGAAACCGACATCTCTGAATATTACTTTAGGTTTTATTAAGCAATAATGTACTTCTTTTAAAAATGGTTAAATAGAATGTTCCTCACTAGTGATTTAAACTGCGATTAAAATAATTAAAACCAAGTCCTTGAGAAAAGCTGTTTGGAATCAAATTGATTTAAATAGTGATTCAATCAAATCAACGCTGCCGTTTATTTTCTCAAAGAATGAGGAAATCCTCTGCAGTCCTCGGCACAGAATCAGCCAAGCTACCTTTCTGCCTCTGTTCCTCCTTCCTATTGCAGAATATAGCAGTTTGGAAACACTATCAGGAAGATGTTAACCAGAAACACTAAAAAGAATGGAAGGAACACAAAGCTAGTCAAAGCTACATGCAAATTTACAGGAAGGAGGAATGGTATATGAGAGAAAAGTACAAGCTTGGACCACTAATAAGCAGAGTCTCCACAGACCTTCACAGTAAGATACATCTATTCAAATTCTGCCAGACTCCTTAGGAAGCTTCAGTGAAAAGATTAAAAAGAGGAAAAGCGCAAGAGAAGTACTAAATACTCTCATGCATAGAACAGACCCTACATCCAGCCAGCACAGAAGTCATGTAGAAAGGCAATAAAAGCAACACAGTACTTAAGCACTTTAAAAAGTACAATTAAGGAAAAGGAAAGCTTAAAAGGAGCCAGAAGCTCAGCAATTTTAAACCACAGTGAAAATCTTGAAAGTCTCATAAGATTCTAATGCAGGAAATTTCACATCCATCTAACAAGGCAAAAGGTATTAGAAAGAGTACAGGTACATAATGTGCTTGCCCCACTACTTCTCTCAAACTCAGAACTCCCACTGCAACTATTCTAATGTAGATGTATGACTGAGAGGAAGTTTTGAGTGAACAAGTAATGCAAACTCAGCTGTGATTTATGGCTGCATAAAATATGAACACATTGTTTCAGAAATCTTTTAGGAAGCAAAACCTAGGTGCTTGAGAAGCCATGATTAATGCAGCATAAATAGGGATATGAATAATGCATATGCTGCATCAATAATCTGCTCCTCTCTAACTCTTGCATAAAAAGGAAGCAAGCAACGAGACAGTTCTATTACTATGTAAATTGTTCTGCTCTGTTCCACTTCTATAAAGTTTTTTCCCCTCAATATAGCAATTTCCACACTTTATAAAATACTGATTGAGATAAACATGGGTATTAAAGATACAGAAACATACAAAATGGCACAGCTTTGGTTAAATGTTTCCCTTAATTTTTTTAAAAAAAATTTTTTTAGCTTTATGCATTAATTGTGGCTTGCTACCCATATGACAAACTGAAAAAATACAGGAACCTTTCCAAACATCACTCCTACACCTTCAACTGTGATACAAGAAAAGGAGACATCCCATGTTATTGAGTATCTGGTAGAATCTCTCCCACTAAATTAGACAATAAAATGGGAAGCTTCCCGTAGATCTTCAAGTACTGGAAAATATTCACAAGACAGCATGGCAAAAAGCCACAGTACACTGCTTTGGTTCTTTTAAGAACAGGTAATTCAGGGTTAAGCTACCATCACACCTACAAACATCAGCATCAAATGCAATTACTTAAGAGAACCAATTTTGGTTATGATTCCTGAATTCTTCTTAAAGTAGTAGATGCATATCTAACTGATAGAAAACTCCTAATCAGAAACCATTATTACTAGTACCTCAAGCAAGTAATCTAGTGCCAGAAAATAGTTATTAATTTTTTTTTTTCAATTAGTGCAATATGTAAAACAGTGTTAAAGAACACTTCTATCCCAGTTCCTTAGGCAGGTGTGGACAAAATTCATCCCTGGTGTCCCATGCTGCCCTATGGCTGTTTTTGCAGCTCTCAACCATTCCCAATAACCCAAACTAACCTTTTGTAGCCAAAAAGGGGTGAAATACCATTCCTGGAAGCCTACAGAAACAGTAAATTATGTTTTAAATAGGCAGTAGGAGAGAGCCAGCATGGTGTAGTGGTTGGAGACCAAGGTTCGATTCCTCACTTGGCCATGGAAACCCACTGGGTGACCTTGGGCGCATCACACACTCTCAGCTTCAGAAAACCCCACTTCAGTGGAAAACTCCACATAAGTCAAAAATAATTTGAAGGCACAACAACAACAGCGCCCTTGCACTAACATGTTTAAAAAGCTGTTTTCCAATGAGAAGTTGATCTCTTGGATTTCCAAATTTCTTTTGGTATGAGGCATTTTTGGCTGTTAGTGCAACCATTGGAGGGTTCCCAGGTAGCAAAAAAGGCCTCTGAATTTGATATAGGTGCCCACACCTGCCCCAGGGGTTAGCCTGCATTTCAGTTCATTCTTCAACAACCATAGTTGCCAACAATCATACCACCTCTCTTTCTATTCTTTTACATGATACCAAACAACAAAGCTCTTAACTTATGTAACAGTAGGTTATCTGTGTCGAAGGGACCAGCTAAGGCCTTCCAAGTATGGTATTCTGATGTTACCTTGGCAGCAGACATTTATCTTGTCCGCTGCTCAGAGTGCCCCTTTTAAAGTGACTTGCTTTTTTATTTCATGAAGAACATGTGAGCATTTCAAAAACTCAGAAGCAGCAGAACATGTAGAAAGTCATAATTGTGGGAGGAAGAAACAAACCACCACAAGGAAAAGACCTTCCATGCCCATCAGAACAAAATGCAGAAAGAGTAAAGGGAGAATGCGAAGACAGAAAAAATTAAGTCTTGCACAGCTGTTGCAGTCAAACAACAGCTGTAAACAGGCATTTCTCTCCAGCACCCACCCACCTTCCTTCCTTCCTGGCTGCTGGGCCTGTGGTTTTTCCATCTTGCTACCAGTGCCTATATTGACATACTGTAGCAATAGGATTCCAGTCCAGATATTTTCCATTAGCTGTGGACTAAATCAAGTTCCTCTTAAAGGTGGCCACTGGAAAACTTGTAATGTTGTGGGCACCACCTCCATGACAATGCCAAAAATATTTTAAAGATTTGATGGCTGTGCATTTCTTTTTCCCACTGAATTTCCCTAAGTCAAGACACAAGAAAGACTCCAGAACAAATCTACATATCTAGGATTCCAGAAGAGAGTTCATTTAAATAAACAAATTTCTACTGATTCCAAACACCACCTAAAGAGATAGGTTTGATACCAGTAATTGGAAATGTTCAGGTGTTGATGACTTTCTAGGAAAAGCACATCCAGTAGTAACACTTTTTCGGATATCCTGGCTGTCTGAGCACAGAGGTTGTTCCGATGTGGCATGTAAAACAAGCTATTTAGGACTTTTAAAAAATCAGCACCTTGGGCTGTACTTAAAAGAATGTCTCTGAGCATGTATAACATTCTTTCAGCCCAAGTTGGTCTTAACTGCTGTCAGGTCTACTTCAACTTACAGCGATACTATGAATGAGACCTCCAAGTCACCCTGTTATTAATAGTCTTGCTCAGGTCTTGCAAACCGATTGTCTTGTCTTTCTTGACTGAGACTATCCACCAGTAAGGCGGTCTTCCTCTTTTCCTACTGCCTTCTACTTTGCCAATTATCACTGTCTTTTGTACTGAGTCATGTCTTCTCATGCTAAGTCCAAAGTATGACAGTCTTAACTTAGTCATCCTGGCTTCCAGGCACAGTTTAAGCTTGATTTGATCTAGGACTCATTTATTTGTTTTTTGGACAGTCCACTGTATCTGCAGAACTCTCCTCCAGCATCACATCTCAGATGAATTGATTTTCTTCCTATCAGCTTTCTTCACTGTCTAAGCCCATATTGTATTATACCACTTAATTATAGCTTTTGAATAGTCTTCAACAGCAGCCATTTATACAGCACATTAACTAACAGAAGCTTTGAAATTTAGGAAGGCACAAGGGAGAAGTTCTAAGTTTCAACTCTAAGAGAAACACATGTGTTTTTACCAAATGGGGAGGGATTAGAAGTGTTCCTAGCCCTGCAATGTTATGTTTCAGTGAATGAGCATGCCACATAATTGACCACATTATTAACTGAACTCCACTAATGACAACTACACACTATTTACCTTGTTTGTGATGGAATGTTATTAAAGGGAAATAAACACTTAATCCCAATATCGAAATTAATACCTGAAACTGATCTATGTAAGGCTAATAATTTCACCCTACACAAATTTACTCAGAAATCAAGAGTTAAGTGAGGCATACTTCCAGGAAAGTGTGCTTATGATGGCGGCCTAATAGTTCTTACTTCAAGTCGTAACAAAATAATCAAAACAGGCAGTATGATTCTAGATCCATTAGAAGTGATTTAGTAAAGATATGCCAATAGGAAGCAGCATTATGCCTTAGACAAAGAAACAGCCAAGTTAATTTGTGTTTTCTGAAACAGTTGTTCTAGATCAGTGGTTCTCAACCTGTGGGTCCCCAGATGTTTGTGGACTTCAGCTCCCAGAAGCCCCAGCCACTATGGTCAATGCTCAGGGCTTCTGGGAACTGAACGTCCACAAACATCTGGGGACTCACAGGTTGAGAACCACTGTTCTAGATGATGTTTTGAGATATGTTATCGTAACAGGGAAACTGTTAGGTATCACCACTTCTCCAACACTGTCTCTCAGTTTCAACATAGGGCTGATGCTGTGCCCACCTGTGCCACCATTCTCTAAGGAAAAATGTAGCGTACAGTATCAGTTATGCCCTGTTCCACAGTTCAAACAGACCACTACCAAGAAACACATCAGCAGATTCCAAAATACATCTCAACCATCTTGAATTTCCAAGAGTGGATAACATATTACTGGACCTCTCCTATAGCAAAACAATAACAAGCTCAGTAAGACAACAAAAGAGACTTCATTTTACAAACTGATGTTTTTCGACAACTAGCAATTTGACTGAAATGGATTTTAATAAAACTTGAATTTGTACAGCCCAATTGTGGTAAATGAGTGTGGGGAACAGAAGAGATAGTTCCTCTTTATGGTCCCCCTCTGTTCAAAGAAGCAAGCCCAGAAATGTGAAAAGTTCTCAAATTAAACATATAATTTACTGCAAATAAATTTGTTTTAAATTATATTTTTCCAGCTTTCTCTTTGCTTTGAGAAGGTGTAAATGAAAAAAAAAATGGTTATGTTTTCTGAACAAATAAACACAGAGAAATGGTGTAGTAGTTTGGGCACTCGCCTATAACTTTACAGACCAAGATTCAAATCCTCACCCAGCCATGAAAATCCACTGAGTGACCTTGTACAAGTCACACTCTCTCAGCCTCAGAGGAAGGCAAAGGAAAACCCTCTCTGAACAAAACTTGCCAAGAAAACCTCATGAAAAATTAGCCATATGGTCTCCATGAGTCAGCACTGACTTGAAGGCAAGCAACAACAAACAAACAGAGTAAACAGGGCTTTAAAATGATGTGATTGTTAAATCAGACCAAAACCTAACCCTGCTTCCAAAAATATCCAACCAGATACTTCTGAAAATTCCCAATCAGCACACAACAGCAAAAGCGTCTTTTGTTCACTGTTTCCTGACATCTGTTACTCAAAGAGGTAACTCATCTGTTTCCCTAAATACGTAAGTTCAGTATTTGTACGCAGTCCTATGCAGACTTACCTAGAAATAAACACACTGAACATAGCAGGATTAACTTCTGTAAACACACAGTGCGCTGCCAGCTATCCTAGCCACCTGCCATTGAATGACTTGGCATCCATTAACACGTCTAATCCCTTTCGAAGCCATCTGAGCTAGAGACCATTGCCACAGAGTGGCTTAATACATTAATTATATTATTAACCATGACAAAAAATGTTCATTGTTGCCTAATATTAAGTTCTACCATTATGAGACTTTTCTGTACTTGATCTCTACAATTTTGTTTTTAACTCAAACTGCCCAAGTGTGAAGAAGGGGAGAAATGCTCTAGTCTCTTGATCCAGAGCTCCTGAAGCACAAGCATCTGTGAAAGCAACAGCCAGCCTTTCAGAACTGGTCAGACTGACAGCACTTAGAAGATGTTTTAACTCCTCGTTTGCACCATTAACAGGCAAGAAAAGTTAGATACGTTTTCTAAATCTCAACCAACAACAGCTGAGTTGAGTCAACTTCACATGAAAATGGCTTCTTGGACAAGACTGTTTTTGTCCAGACAATCTCACTGAGTGCCATTAGGCGAATTACTAGGCCACTATTAGTAGTAGTATTATTAATCTCAAAAAAAATAAAATAAACGAGCATTTTAAGAGGAAGTTAAGTTACAATTTCCAAACTCAAAAGAGGTCGAAACAAGCTGCCACAGATCTTTAGAGGAAGAAACCGTTTGAAGACCCCTTTTTAAAACTTGGTTTTATTGCGTCTTAAAATCAGAGTAAAGGGTGCATATGCTCTGATGCTCTACCAAAGTCTTAACAACCGCGTCCTTCCCCGCTCCCCAGATCTCCCGCAGGGCTTCCGTTAAGCTTGAAATGTAAACGGGAGACACACAGAAACGGAGAGTATCCCAGGGGTCTCCTCTAAGCGACCCGCCAGAGGAGGAGCAACTCCTCTACTAAAGGCCGCTTCCGTACCTCGTATATCCACCGCCGCCATGATCCCAGGCTCACCACTCGCGCCTCCTCCACCCCCGCGTGATGCGATGACTTCACCGGACTATAGAGCGACGCCTCTGGAGCAGTTCCTAGAGCGACGAGCGAGGGCGCATGCGCATCAGGTGTCCGGCCATTGCGAGGGAGGTTGGGGCCATTTCCGCACTAGACTGTTCTAGTGCGATTGTTCCACTTTCAACATCCTATGGTGTCCTGGGGTTTGCAGTTTGCAAACCCAGGAGGATGTTGAAAGTGGAATAACAGCACTAGAACAGTCTAGTGCGGAAATGGCCCAAGAATGTGAAATAGCCTCTACTGGCAACCGCTGAAAAGGGAATTTTAAGGGACAGAATGTCGAAACCGTGTGCGAAATGCATGACTCGGTAGATCAAGGACAAATCGTATAGCAACTGAAAATGCCTTTCAGATGCTAAAGTTGAGCTGCTTACAACCACACATTTGTAGTACGTTGTGAGTCTCACCCTGCAGAATAACACAATCTGCCGGAACCGTCCCTCTTATTGCAGTTTAAATTATATTTTCCCAGGTTTCTCTTTGCTGTGAGAAGGTTTAGGGCCCCTCCCTAAACTGCAAACCCCAGGATTCCATAGGATGTTGAAAGTGGAATAATAGCGCTATAACAACCCAGTGCGGAAATGGCTTGAGTAAGCCTGGCTGCTTGAGCTCTGACCGCTCTTTTTGCAGCTTCGTTCTTGAAAGGACATACAGGGCAATATGCAGAGTACTGAAGCTACTCAGAAGTAAGTATCAATAAAATCAGTGGTAGCTGTCAATGTGCTTCAGGTCGGAATTCAAGGGGGCTGTAGTAACATGATGCTCGAAGCCACGGCTTCTCATATTTCTGCCACCATATCCTCCAGCTGTCCTAATTTGGCTGGGATGGTCCAATTAATCCTGTGTCTCCCAACACTTCTTTCACCGCTTTTAAAATGTCCCAGTTTCTTCTCTCCCTCTTGGTTTTCAGCTTCAAGGGCTGCAAAGAGGGTTCAAAGCACAGGAGTGGTTTATACTCCATTCAGCAGGGTGGGGAAAGATGGGAAGCCTCAGTCTTTCTCTTTCCAGTAGGCTCAGGCAA
The DNA here is from genome assembly GCA_948472985.1 of Iguana delicatissima. Taxonomy (NCBI): domain Eukaryota; kingdom Metazoa; phylum Chordata; class Lepidosauria; order Squamata; family Iguanidae; genus Iguana; species Iguana delicatissima. Next base: position 21,401 of record CAOKZL010003836.1, on the reverse strand, counting down.
GATCAAACTGCTGCAGCTTCTCTTACCTTCTGTGTTCTTTATTAATAGCCTTTGTCATCTTGGCCACACGTGTCCAAGGGCCTTTCCACTCTACTCTGTTACAGTGGTATTATTCCACTTTCAATATCCTATGAAATTCTTGGGTTTGCACTTTACAGGGAGGCATTTAGAATTCTCAGCTGGAGAGCTCTTTGGCCTCAGTAAACTACAAATCCCAGGATATTGAAATTGGATTAATAGCCCTATAACAGTGTAGCACAGAAAGACCATCAGTTTTCATTTGTGAAATGTGGGAGGATATGCATCACCAAAGGACCAATGTCTGTTGGACAGGCCTTTCTTTGTGTCCTCTCAGCGGGAACAACATACTGTCAGAGAACAGAGGGATAGAGCTTCTCTGTTGTGACATCCCAGTTCTGGAATAACCATCCTTTGGAGATCCAATTGGTACTGCTGCTAGCTTCATTCTGGTACCAGGTTAAGACATTACTTTTTAACTAAAGTTTTTGGAGTCTAATTAATTTCTTCCAAGATGTACATGTATATGGTTTTTCATTTTTTAACTAGTTATATTGTTTAATATGCTTTTAATCTGTTTAATTTTTTGTTATTGTTTTAAATAGTTTTGAATTGCTGAAACTTATTTTACACCACCCTGGGATCCCACAATATTGGGTGGGAAATCTTAATACTACTAATAATACTAATCATAATAATTGCTGTTGTTGTTATCTTCAGTGTGACTCCAACTTACAACAACCCTATCTTAGAATTTTGTTGGCAGGATTTCTTCAGAGGAGTTTTGGCATTGCCTTTTGCTGAGGCTGAGAGAGTGTGACTTGCCCCAGGACACCCAGTGGGGTTTCCATGGCTGAACAGGGAGTCAAATCCTGGCTTCCCAAAGATATTACCCAGCACTCAATCCACTACATCACGCTGACTCAATCATAATCATAATAATAATCATAATTTTAATAGTATTCCCAGATGAAATGGTATAGGAATCAGTGGCAGTTGGTGGCTTTCATGTCAGTGGTGCTGTGAATCCACTATGGGTTTAAGTCTAGACTTTAAAGGAACTATCTAATATGATGAACTATGTTCCTCAAATGTCCTGGATAGCTTCTTTAAAGTTCGGACAATAAACCAGACCAGATACACCAGCATACTGATATGGAAGCCACCAACTGCCACTGAGATTGCAATTTTAATGTGAACCGTAACTCCTGATGAAGGGGTTAGAGTCCTAAATTTATTTCAAAGAAAAACTTCCAGTACTTATGGTGCCACTAATGTCTTTTTTTTGGTACAGCAGACTACAGTGGCATCTTTGTTGTTATGTGCCTTCAAGTCAACTCTGACTTATCATAATAGAGTTTTCTTGCTAAGGTTTATTCAGAGGAGCTTTGGCATTGCCTTCCTCTGAGGCTTAGAGAGTGTGATTTAATCAAGATCACTTTGTGGCGTCTCCATGGCTGAGCAGGAATTTTAATGCCAACCTCCCAGAGATCTAGACCAATGTTCAAACCACTATACCACACTGGCTTCCTAAAATGAATACCTTCCTGGAAATCCTTTTGTAACCTAACTCTGTTTTTCTCAAAATCAAGATAGTAAAAATGTACACATATTGTTTGATGTTTATAAGTGAAGAAAATTTTCTAAGCAGTATTTAGGACATTACTTTTAAAAAGTGCAGTGGTTATGGTTTCCAGCCCTCCTCCTCTTAACGTTCCAGTTTTTCAAAGTGAACAGATATTTCTAATCAACATTTGGGACATTACTTTTAAAGCTTAACTGCTAATAGTTATCATTTCCAGTGTCTCCAAAAATAGTTACCTTTATTTAAATCTTTTTAAAAGTACCCTTTAACTTACCCTTTTTCAAAAGTATATTCTTTCAGTTTGAAAAAATCATAACACTACAATCTGCTAGCTAGTGATATAAAATGCTTTATTCCCCTCACCAACCTTGGTGTCCCACAATCAACTACAACAGAACATGAGGCAGAGTATAAGACTACAGGTGAACCAGTTGACATTTCTCCTCTACTATTTAAGGAAGTCATGTCCCTGCAATTATAAAAGTCACTAAACGTTGTTATCCACAAGGGAAGTGAAGATATCCCTCCTTTTAAATTACAATCCTAATAGGATGCATCCATGCTTTCATAACTGGGAAGAAAATGAATTTATTAGAGGTAACATGTTATTTTTATCAGCTTATGTTTGTCAAGCTCTGTTTCTACTGTGCATTCATGACCTGCTCATGCTGCTTGAGAAAATCATTAATTCAGTAATGGCCATTCCAGTGATGTATTTAAGTCTTTTATTCTGAGTCTCAAGTCAAGGCTCAAGGCTCTAGCTTCAAGTCTAAAGTCAAGGCTCAAGTCCTTGAAGATACTTTCAAGTCAAGTCTCAAGTCTGGGAGCCAACTTTATACCCCAACTATATTCCAAAATTTTTGGACAGAGTTCAATAAAGTCAGTTTTAACAATTTAAGCAGAGTTGGCTCTCCACATTTGCAATTTTGCCATCTGCAGAAGTGAGGAATAGGATCTTTTTTCCAATTTCCGAAGCTGGAGTCTTTTTCAGAAGTGGGGAATAGGATCCTTCTTACTCCCCCTTACTGAAGCTTCAAAAGTTTTAGAATGAAGGATCCTTCCTCCTCAAGCCTGTTGCCTAACGCATCTGCTGTTCCCCTCTGAGAAATGCACCCTGCACTCTGGGGGTGAGTCTTCTCTTCTGTTCTTGGAAAAAGTTTTAGAAGGCTCCTCCAATATGCAGCAGGGACAGGCTGCTGAACAGACCTCAAGCCCACTGCCTAACCAGTTTGCTGTTCCCCTCTGAAATATGCGCTGATACTTTGGGCTTGAGACAGATTGTCATGTGACTAGTAGGCAAAAAGAGATGGAAGCACTGTTCAAAGCAGTATGGTTTCTGGATGAATATGTTATGTTACTGAACCAAGGGCAGCAAGCCATTTGCTAAAAATATACAAGTCTCAAGTCAAGTCAAGTCAGTGCATCATTTATTGCAGAGTTGAGTCTGAGTTGAATCACTGAAGTGATTTAAGTCCAACTTCAGTCCAAGTCAGTTAACTCAAGTCTACATCACTGGGTCATTCAGTTGCCAATCTATCTGGAGGATGACTGTCTGTCTCTTTGGGTACCGAAATGTTCCTCATGTTGCACGTTAGTCTCAGTTGCCCTTCAGAGAACATGTGTCTTCTAATCAACCACTAAACACACTACTGTGTATTATGGTAATGTCCCTTTGCCAGCCCACCTAAAGTGAAGCTTCTAAGGTAGCCTACAAATTAAGTCGGGCCATTGCAAACATGCCCTTCATATTTTGTGAAAATGCAATGCAAAATTGATGGGAGTCATTCTCCAGGGCCACATACCCTATATTTTAAGTTAGAACATCCCAAATATAGCCTCCAAATTTGATGAAAACAAAAAACAGAAACTAGAACATCTTTATATAAACTAATAATGAATCCTAAGAATTTCCCAGATAACCATGACAAGCTACCTAAAAGATAAGTAGTGTCCAACTGTACTGCCTAAAGTGGTGGGCCCTGGACTGGTGCTGGTCTGAGAGCCATTAGCTGTCAATCCATGGAGAATTTCCAGGAAAGAAACAAGCATTTTAGCCAATGAGCTCACATATGGCACTGACATATTATCTGCCTGAGAAGCATTTGTCTACAAGGTAGCGCCTTACAGACTAACTTTATTTGGCTTAACAAATTGTTGTAGTCCATAGAGGTTTATGCTGGGGTTTTTTCCCCTCTCCTTCACCACCCGCAGAAGTCCTCTTGTGTTTAGTGAATTTAGGATGAAATCCTAAAACATTGCTTCCACTAGTGGAAATGAAAGTAATGTAATAAAAGTAAATGGGATATCCCATTTAACAATAGGCTAACTGTAACACATGCAAATTGCTCCCTCCCACCCAGGGGACTACACAAGTATATATACTCTGTTTCACTTCCAAGCCACCATATCCTCTGAAGATGCCAGCCACAGATGCAGGTGAAACGTCAGGAGAGAATACTAATAGAACACAACCTCAAAAACTGGAAAAACCCACAACAACCCAAGTAATTTTCATTTAAGTCAGTGAAACTTCTTTCTGAGTAAAATCACATCAGCTTGCAAAAGAAGAATGCATCTCAAACAGCTAGTAGCAGGAACGTGGTAATTTTGCTACCAAACTAAAATTGGTGGAAAATTTCATCTAACAGTCAAAGAAAATTCTTGAAAACATCAGGACATGTGAAGATGTTGCTATTCCAATTGCACCCAATACAAGAAGGAGATAGGATCCTAGAGTAGTTAACTGGAAGGAGGTGTGGACACATCTGTGAGGGTATTTCCAGACAGAGAACTCAGTCAATAGAAATCATGCAGCTATGTTCTATCTTCCCCTTTTTAATATATCTTCTGTGGTAAGGAAAAGATGGGGAAGAGAAAGCATAAACAGCTGAAGACAGCATTGTCTTTAGGCTCATGTCATGATGCCTCTTGGCATGTCTTTGATCAAAGAAAATAAGAGTTCTTTCAAAACAGTAATTATATCCTGTGTTGCATGCGAGCAGAAACTGTTAAGGGCTCATATTGCTTTATATTTTTTCAAAGTGCTGTGCTAACAAAGTTTAAATTACAGACCTTAAATGCCACAGAAGCACCTGGGCATTAATGGAAAAGTAGAACAAAATTACCTTTGTGAGAAATATCCTGGGATGAAAGTAGAATTTACTTACAAAATGTTTGGCCACGATTCTTGATGCATTTTTTTCCAGTTTCTGCTAAAACTGGTGAAGGGTCGAAATAAAAAGTAAGAACATTCTCATATCTATATTGGCTACCTGGTTCCTACATTATGTCAAAATGCTATGCATGGATACTCAGAAGGAAGCCCTATTATTCACAGTAAGAGTTGTGTAAATATGTACAGCCTTGAATTTAATCATGTAGTGATAGAAGATGATATGGGTATGCCACATGGTGTGTGTGTTTGTGTGTAAGGAGGGTATTTCTGCTATAAGAATTCTGCCTCCCCCAAATAAAATTTTCCAAATTTCTAGCATTGCAGTAGCTTAAGACTTCAGTTCAGCATTTAGAGATATAGTTTAGGCATCCAAAGAAAAGGACCATGCAAAGTTATCAAGGAAATGTAAAGGGGTAAAACTTAACAAACTCAACTGGATTGTCTTTTTAAACATAAACATATATACAAATATACTCTTATGGAGCAAAATGAAATAATTGTATGATAACTGTATCTAGAAAATTTAACATACTTTATTGAAAACATTTCTATGGTTCTATGAATTTATGTGAAATATTTTGTGTGAATTATTTATGTGAATTTCTATGTTTCTATGTTCTATTATAAGAAGGAGCTTCTGCTGAACAATTAATTGTAGGCTGTAGTAGTGATTTAAATTGATTAAATAGATTAACCATTAACTGTATTTAGAAAATTGACATAATTCATTGAAAATACTTCTGTGGTACTATGAATTTTTAAGAAGTTGCTTCTATTGAATAATTAATTATATACTGAAGGAATTATTTGAATAGATTCATTAGAATACAGATTAATATATAGAACAAGGATATATAATATCAGTTTAGCAAAGGTTTAAATTCACTTAAGTTACATTTATATACTTATCTATACTTATATTTATTATAATATACTATATTTATATTATATTTATATTTATACGTATCTAGTTTAACGTAAGAATTCTTTGTTGTTTAAAGGCAGTTGTAACCTCTCATTTACTACTGACTGGTATAAAAACTGACTGACATTAATAGATATATTTTTCAGTTGAATTTAATGAATTAACTATAGGTGCTTAGTCAGTTGAAGTTTGTAATATTTAATTTTTATTGTAATATTTAAGATATTTAAGATATATAAGACATATATTATCTTATAGTGGTGATATAAGAACATTTACATGATGGACCCTGGAACCAGAAAAGGAGCAGCTAATGTAGCAGCAGCTGCGAGCACTGCCACAACATCAGCAAGAACATCAACAGATTTATCATCACAATCTAATGAATTACCAATACAGATTATGGAAGAGTTTAGAAACTTTAAAGAAGAGATAAGACAGAATCTAAAAGAAACTAGGTCTGAATTGCATTTGGATATGAAGCAGGAATTGAATAAAATTGGAAAGAAGTTGGATAACATGACTAAAGATGTAACTACTTTAAAGGGAGAAACTAAAGCTTTGAAAGAGCAAACAAGTTGAAGATTGCTTTATCTTATCGTTCAAATTTTTACTTTCTTTCCCTGATCTTGCTTATCTTAGTATCTTGATATTATTTAAACATAATTATATTTTTATAATTATTCTCTTTGTGTTCTTTATATCTACTATCATCCTCATTAAATCTCTTAACGTATGAAATTAATAATACAATCCTGTCAGGGCATGTTCACTCCAATTCTTCATCCACCATTGATTCAAGATTTCCCATTCATGTTGAAAACTTTCTTTCGACTTATCTTGCAACATCCATGTTAGCTTATCCATTTCAGCCAGTTCGTAAACTTTTATATATAATTTCTTCTTGAGAGGGTATATTCTTGTCTTTCCAATATCTTGCGTAAACAATCCTCGCTGCATATATAATGTAACTTAAGATTACTTGAATATTTAATTCTAATCTTTAAGTCGATCCCCTCCAAAATATTCAATAAATATATTTCCGGAAGCATACCAAATCTTGTGTTAAATGTTTTTTCAATTAACTCGTGCACTCGCGTCCAAAATACCTTTGCTTTCTTACATTTCCACCACATGTGGAAAAAAGTTCCATCCCTGACACTTCCAACATTTCCCAAGCTTTTTTACTTTTATACATTTTAGATATTTAAATAGGGGTTAGATACCACCTGTAAAACATTTTAAAGAAATTTTCCTTTAAGTAATAGCTTCTTGTAAAATCTGGTTTAGTTTCCAAGCTTGTTGCCATTGCTCTATTGTTATTGTATGTCCAAAATCCTGTGCCCACTTTATCATATTCTCTTTAATACTCTCTTTTTCCATTTCTAACTTCAAAAGCAACTTATATATTTTACTTAATGGTTTCTCCACCCCTGAGTTTCAATATTACATCCAACTCTGTATCTTCTAAAGAAATCCCATTATTTTTCATATCTTCCCTAATTTTCCCGCCAATTGTAAATATAATAACCAATGCGATGAGTGGCCTTCCTCATTTAATTCTTCTCTATTTTTTTAATCTAATCATATTCCCTTTCCTTTTAAGTATATCTTTATATGTTAACCACTCCCTTATTTGAACTTTCTCTAATCTGTAAAACGCTTCATGCACAGAAATCAGATAAGAATACAAATATATTTTCTTCCTCACTCTTAACCAAATTCTTAATATAGCCTTCCTTATAAAATGATCTACGAATACTTTATTACTTTTAAATTTCTCGTTGCCAAAGGTACGGCATTTTTCACCCATAATATAAATTGAAACCTTCCAAATTCAATAAGTTTGTTTCTTTCAGTGTAATCCAATCCTTTAACCAAATTAACGTTGATGCTTCATAATAATGTTTCAAATCTGGCAAACTTAGACCTCCATTTTCTTTCATATCCTTTAAATATTTACTTTTAATTCTTGGTTTTTTCCATTCCAAATAAACCTATTTATTTCCTCTCTCACTTACTAATCACCACGTCATTCAATAATATAGGTAAATTTTGGAGACAAACATCTCGGAAGTATATTCATTATGGAGGAGATTCTTCCATTAAAGACAACTGCAAATTCTTCCATCTCTTTAAATCATCTAATATTTCTTTCCCTATCCTTTTATAATTATAATCAAATAAATCCGAATTATTTTTCATAATTATTATGCCAATATCTAACCTTTTTCTCTACCCTAAACACCAAACATTAATTAAATCTATTACTTGAATTTGAGTTATATTTTTCATAATCATTAATGATTTATCTCTATTAATTTTTAAACCTGCTACTTCCCAAAATTTCTTAATATTTCCATCAACGGTTTAATTCCTTTTAATGGGTCCTCCAAAGTTATAGCGAGATCATCCGCATATGCTTGAACTTTTAAATTCGTGCCCTTAATTCTCATTCCTCTAATTTCATTATTATTCCTAATTTTAAAGTTTAGTATCTCTTAAAACACATTATAGAATGATCAGAGGGGATAACGGACAACCCTGCCTTGTTCCTTTATTAATCTTAAATTGATCCGATTTTTGACCATTTATTAATAAACAAGCTGTTTGATCATCATAGATTGCCCTAATCCACTGCTTAAACCTTTCCCCAAAATCTAATTTATTCATTACTTCAAACATAAATTTCCAACTCAAATTATCGAACGCTTTTTCTGCGTCAGAAAATTAGGGCTAATTCTTTCTGATTCAATTTTTGATAATACTCTATTATGTCTAAGATTACTCTAATATTATTTTTCAGATATCTGCCTGGTAAAAATCCATTTTGATCCTCTTCTATCCAATTTACCAATACCTTTTTTAATCGTGCTGCTAATACTAATGCAAACTTTTATAATCTATATTTAATAGAGATATTGGCCTATAATTCTTCTTATCTAATTTATCCTTCCCTTCTTTAGGAATCAAAGTTATATTTGATTCTTTGCCATGAATTTGGTAACTCCCAAGCTTAATTGCATTTACTACTTGTGTTAGAAATGGGGCTAATTCTTCTTATGAAAAGTTTTATAATAAATTGGGGTAAAACCATCAGGGCCTGGTGCCTTCCTACTTTTAATTTTCTAATAGCAGTCTTGATTTCCTCTATTGTAATTGTTTTATCTAATTCCTCATTTTGTAGTTTTATAAATGTTTTATATCCACTTGTTCCAAATATCTCATCATTTTATTTTCTTGTCCCTGTGGGCATTGTTTCTCCTTAAATAAGTCTTCAAAATATTTAACTAAAATATTATTGATCTTGGATTGTTTATAATACATCTTCTGCCCTTCCCTTAGGCAAATAATGCTTCGTTTTTCCCTCTCTTTCTTAATTTGTACGCTAACCATCTACCAGGCTTATTCGCCTGTTCAAATTGTCTTAGTTTGGTAAATTTCAATTTCTTTTCCATTTCTTCCACTGTTAATAATTGTAATTGTTTCCCTCAACATTGTTATTTCCTTATTTATCTTAATTGCTTGGATTTTCCCTTAATTCTTGTTCCTTATCTTGTAATAATTTTTGAATTTTTTCTTCTCTATCTTTTTTTCTTTTTTGTTACCCATGCCTGTTGACTAATAAAAAAGCCTCTCATAACCGCCTTACATGTATCCCATACTGTCTGTATTGATTGTCCTTTACCCAAATTTACTTTCAAGAACTCACTTATCTCCTTTTTAGCATTCTTTACTATCGATTCTTTTTGCAATAAATTATCCTGTAATTTCCAACTAGACCAATTTTTACCAAATTGTATTGATATCAAAATCGGACAGTGATCTGAAAAAGTCCTTGGCAAAGTTTCTAGATCTACTACATTCTTTATCAACTCCCGTGTTATGAAAAACATATATTAACCTCAACAGAGGTTCCCTGTCTATCCGAGTAGTAAGTATATTCCTTTTTATTTCTTCTTATATTAATTCCTACTTCTTCCAGGGACATATAATCTAATATTTCAAAAAATACCTTTGGTAATTTCCCTTGATTTATCTTATTACCTTTCTTGATTACACTTGATCTATCAGTCAATGGGTTTAACACCCCATTCCAATCACCCATTAAAATCAAATTCCCTTCCTTAATTTCTAATAATTTTTCTAACAATTTTCCATAAAATTTACTTTTATTATCTAATGGGCCATAAACCTCAATGATTATAAATTTTATATCCTGAATCCTTGCCTCCACTATTACATAATGTCCTAAATCGTCACTATATATTTGTTTTGCTTCATATTTATTACATATATACAGCGCAACTCCTCTCTTCTTTTTATTTATTGTTGACGAAAATATTTGACCTAATTTCAGTTCTTAATATATTTCAAATCTTCAGTTTTTATATGTGTCTCTTGAACTGCAATCACATCTAAATTTAATTTTTCAATTTATGAAAAATACATTTTCTTTTATAAGGGGAATTCATGCCCCGAACATTCCAGGAGAGTAGTCTGGTCCCATCGTATAAAAATTTCTATTGATCCACTTGATTAGTCTTCTAAATCCTCTGTTCCTTCTTCTTCCCAAATCCTCTAATTCCAAATCCTGTCTGAGTTAATGTCTTCAGCCTCTTCCTCCTCCTCCTCTTCTTCTCCTCGTTCTGATGTTTCCTCTGTTTGTCTTTCCTCAAGCTGTTTCTCTTCTCTTATTTTTCCGAACATTCCTGCTGTTCCTCACCACTTTGTATAACATTCGTATCTTGCGTTCTTTGATCAGCTTCCTTACTCTTACCTCTTTCCTGTTCTTGTATTATTCCTTCTCTCTACTTAATTCATCCTTATTTCTCCTCCAAAAATTCATTTGCTTTCATCATAGTATTTAAAACAACTCTCTTTTGTTTCCATATAAACGAGATACCCTCCGTTTTCTCCCATGTATATCTTATATTCTGTGCTCTCAATACTTGTGTCAAGAAGTTATTTCTCTTCTTCGCTTAAGTAATGCTGGATGAACATCCTTATATACTCTAACTTCTTGCCCCTCCACCACCAACTTCTTTGAATAGCTACTCTGTATCACCAGGTCCTTCACCCTTTCTCGAAGAAAATATATAGCGATATCCCGTGGTACATTTTTCCTCTTAGCCACAGCCGAATTCACCCTGAAGGCTCTATCTATTTCCAAATCTAATTGCTCTGGTGTCCAACTGATAAATTGGGCCAACGGTACTATCAATCTAATATACAGATCTCATTCATCATTTCTTTCAGCCCTCTTATTTTCACTGATTTGCTTCTATTCCTTATATCTAATAGCACAGTTGTCCTCTCCAATTGTTCATTCTTCTCTTCCATTTTTGATACTTGTATTTCCATCTTCGTTGTCTTTTCCTCCACCTGCTTCACTTCTTCATTTGCTTGTTTTAATTCTTTAGAAATAATATCTAATTTTGTGTTGAAAGTTTCCAGCTCTCTCTTAATGTCCGTCTTTATTTCAGATCTCATTTGCTTCATTTCCGTTCTTGTTTCTTTCATTTCATTTTTAAATAACAATGTTAACTTCCGTATTTCTTCAGATATGTTTGGTCCTGAACTCTTTTCTTGATTTTCCATTCCTGATATTCTTACCTCCGAATTCGGCATTTTTAATTCTATGGAGGCCCTTCTCTGCAGTAAAGATTGTATTTGAGTTTGAGTCCCGGCGCCTCCCTTTCTTTTTCCTGCTGCCATCATCTTAAATGTTGGGCTTTCCCCCCCCCATAAATATATATTTATTTATATATATATATATTTTAATAAATTTTTTATTTTACACTTACAAATTTTAACCTTCCTAATCTCTCTTATATATGCCTTCCTTTTTAAACCCACACAAAAGATATTTTCCCACAATCTGATTCCTCCACTCAATAAACCTCTAAATCCCTCTCACTCTATAACACTTCCCACTTCTTTACTTCTTACTCCTCTTTAATACACTCTTCACATATCTTTTAATTATCTTTTAATTGCAATAACTCCCACAAGTAATTACAAAATTAATTACTATCAATTACAATTCTTTACCATCAATTTATCTGTATATATATAATATAAATTTGATTCAGTTCCATTTCACCTTCAACTTCAAATTATAAATTTCAGAATACTAATTCCACTGTAATTATTCTGACTCTCCGCACAAAATAATTAAGTTATATAAAGTATAATTACTGTTGAATTACTCAACCTTTAACTTTTAAACTTTTTTTTTTTAATTAACACTCCATTACTTATTTTCCCCAATGTCCTAATTACATCTTCAAAAGACCAGATCTATAACATACCAAATATTTATTTCAATCTTCCCACCCACTGTCAACAAATCATTTCTCTTCTTCCCCCACTTGCTTATAATATCTCAATAGCTTTACGTCTCTAGATAACCCAACCCACAGTCTATAATCTTCTTTCCAATTCTGCCTCTTTCTTCTTTCTTCTTTTTTCCTTCTTTCTTCTTTCTTTCTTCTCACGTTACAAATTCACAGTTCATCTTTATTTTTATTTTTTTCTATTTCTTTTCCCAAATCCGTCTCCTTCACAGCCACAAAGATATACTTCAAGACAGTTTCTTACAGTCACCGTCGCTAAAACATGCTTCTCTTAGCTTCTTGCAATCCAATCGCCATGTTGGAACCCCATTTGATTTCAGCAATCAAAGTCACAAATTACAACTCCACTACAACTCAGCAGCCACTGTCAGTTAAAAGGCAAGTCCTGATGTTCCTCTTCCTATCTTCCTTCTTTTGAGAGCTCCGCTTCGTTACTCTTCAGGGAGTCCTAATTAATAGACCAGGTAAACAACCTCGCAATCTCTCTTCCACTTTTTTTTTTCAAAGTCTTATCACCATCAGTTTCCAACACTAGTTCTTTACACAGCTTTCCAAATCTTCTAATATTACCATGTCATTAATATTCTTGAAGCTTTTTGTTCTTTTTTTTTTATTTTGTCATTTAGTCCAAGTATTTAATTCTGCCACTCTCCTTTATATAACATACCGACAATAACACCTCTTCTCTGAACATCTAGGGGGAACGCAACTTTCAAAAACTCCATATTTCTTTCTCTCATTCCCCGCTCTCCTGTCCCGTAGTCCAGATCCTCTTGGACACTTTTCTTTCCCCCGAACAGGGATCTCGGTATACCCTCCGACACAGTTGAAATTCAAAAGGATCTCACTTACCCCCACGGCTTTCTCCCAATATTTAATAGAAAATTAAAAAGATCGGTGGTGGCACGGCAAGCCTTTCTGCTGGTAAGGCTGCCTGACGCGATAATGGCGGCTCCGCGATCCTTGCCGTCCGTCCGTGCTTCTTCTCCTTCCCTCCCTTCTTCTTTTACACACTGGACTAAGCTGGATCCCCTTCAAGCCCCTCCGTGTCCTCCTTTTATTCCAGGGGACAAATTCCTCAGATTTATTCTAACCTCGAGGAAATCCGATCGCGTCAGGATACGGAGTTGGCTGGCTGGCCAACTGCCCGTTCTTGTGGCCGTGTCGCCTCCACCGGAAGTCCAGGCAGAATATATTGACTCACCAGAGGAAAAGATAGAAAAAGCAATAGATCGGATATTTAGAACATCATCTAGAACAGCAAGAAGAAAAGGAAACTACCATGGGATATTGTTATTTGCTTTATGAGAACAATGATTAAGGAGCAAGTATTGCAAATGAGTTATGAGAAAAAACTAGTGGTGGATGATACAGAATTAAAAATATTTAAAGATATCCCATATCAGAGTAAGAAAATGTCAGGAAACAAGGGGTCTGATGTCTTGGAAAAAATTCGGTTGATGAGTGCAATGGTGTCCGCTATGGGAACTTTGATGAACAGGGAGACCACATCAAAGCTGATCAGTTTGTCTCCAGGTTTGAGTTCAAGGTTGCTGATCTTTTCTATAAAGTGAGCTGAGTCCTTGATATGATGGGAGGTTCAGCCAATATGGGTTTGTAATAGTGTGGCCAGGAACTTGGCCAAGTCATATGTGGGGGATCCAGTGGCACTTACAGTGGATCAGTGCAGAATGAGGATCCTTGTGGATTTTTAGAAGTTCATAAAGTCTGGGTGGGAGAGCCTCAGATTTGCATAGATGTTGGTGTGTGTTTGGATAACTTGAGGAATTTTTAGAATCATGGAATCATAGAAATGTAGTGTTGGAAGAGACCACAAGGGCCATCCACAGATCCAACCCCCTGCCAGGCAGGAAAACCCTCAAAGCACTCCCGACAAGTGGCCATCCAGCCTCCGCTTAAAAACCTCCAACAAAGGAGACTCCACCACACTCTGTGGCAGCACATTCCACTGCCTGACAGCCCTGACCATCAGGAAATTCCTCCTGAGGTTAGGCGGAATCTCCCCTCCTGCAGCTTGCATCCATTTCTCCTTGTCCTGGTCTCAAGAGCAGGAGAACAAGCCCACTCCCTCCTCGACATGATATCCCTTCAAATATTTAAGCATGGCTATCATGTCCCCTCTCAACCTTCTCTTCTGCAGACTAAACATACCCAGCTCTCTAGTCTTCCTCATAGGGCATGGCTTCCAGGCCCCTCACCATTTTGGTTGCCCTCCTCTGGACCTGCTCCAGCTTATCCATATCCTTCTTGAATTGGGGTGCCCAGAATTGGACGCATTATTCAAGATGAGGTCTAACCAATGTAGAATAAAGTGGTACCAATCCTTCCTCGATCTAGACACCATACTCCTATTGATGCGACCAGAGAATCGCATTGGCTTTCTTGGCTGCTGCATCACACTGCTGACTCATGTTCAGCTTGTTAGTGTATTTAAGACTCCTAGATCCCTTTCACACGTACTGTTAGCCAGCCACGTTTCCCATCCTATATTTCTGCATACCATTTTTTATGCCTAAGTGTAGGACCTTACATTTCTCTCTGTTGAAATTCATTTTGTTAGCTTTGGCCCAGCTCTCCAATCTGTCCAGGTCCTTTAAATTTGATCCTGTTCATCAGGCATATTAGCAACCCCTCCAATTTGGTGTCATCTGCAAATTAAATGATCAGCGTGCCCTCTATTCCTTCATCCAAGTCATTAATGAAGATATTGAACAGCACCGGGCCCAGGACAGAACCCTGTGGCACCCCGCTAGTCACTCTTCTCCAGGATGAGAATCTGCCATTGGTGACCACCCTTTGGGTACGGTAGATAAACCATTACAAATCCACCTGACAGTAGCCCTGTCAGGTGGATTTGTAACTGGTTCACTGACCGTACCCAAAGGGTGGTCACCAATGGCAAGTTACATCCTGGAGAGAAGTGAGGCTAGGCGGGGTGCCGCAGGGTTCTGTCCTGCAGTCTGTAGAATATCTTCATTAATGACTTGGATGAAGGAATAGAGGGCACGCTGATCAAATTTGCAGATGACACCAAATTGGGAGGGGTTGCTAATACGCCTGATAACAAGATACAAAATTCAAAAGGACCTGGACAGATTGGAGAGCTGGGCCAAAGCTGACAAAATGAATTTCAACAGAGAAATGTAAGGTCCTACCTTAGTAAAAAATGGTATAGAAATATAGGATGGGGGAAACGTGGCTGGCTGACAGTTACATATGAAGTTGTTAATAGACTACAAGCTGAACATACATAGCAGTGTGGTATGCAGCAGCCAAGAAAGCCAAATCCAAATTCTCTTGGTTGCATAGAATAGGATATGGTGTGTCAAGATCGAGGAATATGGTACCACTTTATTACTACATTGGTTAGACCTCATCTTGAATAATGATCCCGTTGGGCACCCCAACTCAAGAAGGATATGGATAAGCTGGAGCAGGTCCAGAGGAGGGCAACCAAAATGGTGAGGGGCCTGGAAGCCATGCCTATGAGGACAGAGCTTAGAGAGCTGGGTCATGTTTAGTCTGCAGAAGAGAAGGTTGAGAGAGGGGACATGATAGCCATGCTTGGGTGAGGCTATGGTGTCGGAAGAGGAGTGTTTTTCTCCTCTACTGAGACCAGGACAAGGAGCAATGATACAAGCTGCAGAGGAAGTTCCCGCCTGAACCTCAGGAGGAAACCCTCGTTGGATGGTCAGGGCTGTCAGGCAGTGGAATGTGCTGCCACAGAGTGTGGTGGATCTCCTTTGTTGGAGGTTTTTAAGCGGAGCTGGATGGCCAGGCTTGTGCTGGAGGTGCTTGGCAGAGGGTTTTCCTGCCTGGGCAGGGGGTTGGACTGGATGGCCCTTGTGGTCTCTTCCAACACTACATTTGTACTGATTCCCATAATTCTAAAAATTCCTCAAGTTTATCCAAAATATAAAAATCCACAAGGACTCCATTCTGCACTGATCCACTGTAAGTGCCACTGGATCCCCCACATATGACTTGGCCAAGTTCCCTCAGCAGCTACACTGTACAAAACCCATTCTGGCTGAACCTCCCATCATATCAAGGACTCAGCTCACTTTTTTTATAGAAAAGATCAGCAACCTTGAATTCAAACCTGAACAAGAACTGATCAGCTTCATGTGGTCTCAAAGTTCCCATCACACATTGCACTCATCAAGCGATTTCCAAAAGACATGGCCGCCTGTTTGCCTATTAGACATTTTCTTAGACCTGATATGGGATATCTTTAAATATTTTTAATTCTGCATCATCCACCACTAGTTTTTTCTCATAACTCATTTGGAGTGCTTTCTACTTAATCATTGTTCTCATAAAAGCAAATAACAATATCCCATCGTATTTTGCTGTTCTGATGATGTTCTAAATATCCGATCTATTGCTTTTTCTATCTTTTCCTCTGGTGAGTCAATATATTCTGCCTGGACTTCCAAGGTGGAGGCGACACGGCGACGAGACGGAGTTCGCGGAGCCAGCAAACTCCGGTATCCTGACGCGATCGGATTTCCTCGAGGTTTAAATAAATCTGAGGAATTTGTCCCCTGGAATAAAAGGAGAACACGGAGCTAAGGGGATCCAGCTTAGTCCATGTGTGAGAAAAGAAGAAGGGAGAAAAGGAGAAGAAGACACAACAGGGGCGGCGCGGGCCGCGTATCGCGTCAGGCAGCCTTACCGCCTTGAGTTGCCACCACCGATCTTTTTAATTTTCTATTAAATATTCAGAAAGCCGTGGGGGTGAGTGGAATTGTTTTGGATTTTTCAACTGTGTAGAAGTATGAAAATGTCTCTCAAGAAAAGGAAAAATATCCAAGGATGTCAACTGGGACAGAAGCGGGGAATAAAGAAAGAGGAATCTGGACTTTTTGAAAGTTACATTCCCCTGAGATGTTGCTCAAGGAGAAGAAGTGCCTGTGTCGGTATTTATGTTGGTCAAGTGGGATAGATTAAATACTTGGACTAAATGACAAAATAAAAAAAAAAAAAGAACAAAAAGCTTAGAATATTAATAGACATGGTAAATATCTAGAAGATTTGGAAAGCTGTGTAAAGAACTAGTGTTGAAAAAACTGATGGTGATGAGACTGAAAAAAAAAAAAGTGGAAGAGAGATTGCGAGGTTGTTTACCTGGTCTATTAATTCAGACTTGCCTAAATTAACAAAGCAAACTCAAAAGAAGGAAAATGAAGGGAACATAGGGACTGCCTTTTAACTGACAGTGACTGCTGAGTTGTAGTGGAGTTGTAAATTGGTGACTTTGATTGCTGAAATCAAATGGGGTTCAACATGGCGATTGGATTGCAAGAAGCTAAGAGAAGCATGTTTTAGCGGCGGTGACTGTAAGAAACTGTCTTGAAGTATATCTTTGTGGCTGTGAAGGAGACGGATTTGGGAAAAGAAATAGAAAAAAATAAAAATAAAGACGAACTGTGAATTTGTAACGTGAGAAGAAAGAAAGAAAAAGAGGAAAGAAGAAAGAAGAAGAGGGAGAATTGGAAAGAAGATATAGACTGTGGGTTGGGTTATCTAGAGACGTAAAGCTATTGAGATATTATAGCAAGTGGGGGAAGAAGAGAAATGATTTGTTGACAGTGGGTGGGAAGATTGAAATAGATATTTGGTATGTTATGATCTGGTCTTTTGAAGATGTAATTAGGACATTGGGGGAAAATAAGTAATGGAGTGTTAATTAAAAAAAAAAGTTTAAAAGTTAAAGGTTGAGTAATTCAACAGTAATTATACTTTATATAACTTAATTATTTTGTGGGGAGAGTCAGAATAATTACAGTGGAATTAGTATTCTGAAATTTATAATTTGAAGTTGAAGGTGTTGAAATTGAAACTGAATCAAATTTATATTATATATATATACAGATAAATTGATGGTAAAGAATTGTAATTGATAGTAATTAATTTTGTAATTACTTGTGGGAGTTATTGTAATTAAAGGATAATTAAAAGATATGTGAAGAGTGTATTAAAGAGGAGTAAGAAGTAAAGAAGTGGGAAGTGTTATAGAGTGAGAGGGATTTAGAGGTTTATTGGTAGGAATCAGATTGTGGGAAAATATCTTTTGTGTGGGTTTAAAGAGGAAGGACATATATAAGAGAGATTAGGAAGGTTAAAATTTGTAAGTGTAAAATAAAAAGTTTATTAAAATATATATATAAATAAATATATATATATATTTATGAAAAAACCAACATTTAAGTGATAGCAGGAAAAAAAAAGGGACCGGGAAACTCAAACTCAAATACAATCTTTACTGCAGAGAAGGGCCTCCATAGAATTAAAAATACCAAATTCAGGAAAGGGATTCAGGAATGGAAAATAAGGGAAAAGATTCGGGGACCAGACATATCTGAAGAAATAGGAAGTTAACATTGTTATTTAAAAATGAAATGAAAGAAACAAGAACGGAAATGAAGCAAATGAATCTGAAATAAGACGACTTTAAGAGAGAGCTGGAAACTTCAACACAAAATTAGATATTTATTTCTAAAGAATTAAAACAAGCAAATGAAAAGTGAAGCAGGTGGAGGAAAAGACAACGAAGATGGAAATACAGTATAAAAATGGAAGAGAAGAATGAACAATTGGAAAAAGGCAACTTGCTATTAGATATAAGGAATAGAAGCAAATCAGTGAAAATAAGGGGCTAAAGAAATGATGAATGAAGATATATTAATTGATAAAACCGTTGCCCAATTTATCAGTTGGACACCAGAGCAATTAGATTTGGAAATGATAGAGCCTTCAGGTGAACTGGCTGTGGCTAAGAGGAAAAATGTACCACGGGATATCGTGGGTTATATTTCTTGAGAAAGGGTGAAGGACCTGGTATAAGAGTAGCTATTCAAAGAAGTTGGTGGTGGAGGGGGAAGAAGTTAGAGTATATAGATGTCATCAGCATTACTTAAGCGAAGAAAAGAATATAACTTCTTGACACAAGTATTGAGAGCACAGAATATAAGATACATGGGAGAAAACGGAGGTATCTCGTTTATATGGAAACAAAAGAGAGTTGTTTTAAAAACTATGATGAAAGCAAATGAATTTTGGAGGAGAAATAAGGATGAATTAAATAGAATAGAAGGAATAATCAAACAGGAAAGAGGTAAGAGTAAGGGAGCTGATAAAAAGAACGCAAAATACGAATGTTATACAAAGTGGTGAGGAACAGCAGGAATGTTGGGAAAAAGAAGAGAAACAGCTTGAGGAAAGACAAACAGGGGAAAACCCAAACAAGGAGAAAAAAGGAGGAGGAGGAAGAGGCTAAAAACCCCTTAATTCCGGATTTGGAATTAGAGGATTTGGGAGAAGAAGGAACAGAGGATTTGGAGATAAGTTTTGGAATAGAAATTTTTATAGGGTAAAAAAAATTTGAAACTTCCTGGAATGTTCGGGGGCATGAATTCCCCTTTATAAAAGAAAATGTATTTTTCATAAATTGGAAAAATTAAATTTAGATGTGATTGCATTCAAGAAACTTAAAAACTGAAGATTTGAAATATATTAAGAATCCTAAATTAGGTCAAATTTTTCTCAACAATAAAAAAAAAGAAGGGGGAAATTGCGTGTTTAGTAAAAAAATATGAAGCAAAACAAATATATAGTGAGATTTAGACATATGTGATGAGTAAAAAAATTCAGGATATAAAATTTATTTTTTGGGCGGTTTATGGCCCTTTAAAGAAAAAAAAAATTTTAAATTTTTTAGGGAAAATTGTAAAAAAATTATTAAAAATTTAAAGGGAAAGGGGAAATTTTGGGTTTTTTAATGGGTAAGGAAAGGGGTTAAACCCATTAACTGATCAAGTCAAGTGTAACAAAAAGGTAATAAGATAAATAAAAATTCCCAAAAGGGTTTTTTTTTTGAAATATTAGATTATTGCCCCGGGAAAGGGAAGAAAAAAAGAAAAAAAAAAAGGAATATACTTATACTCAAAAAGGGTTCTAAATTTTGGTCAAAGGTTTGGAGTTTGTTTTTATAACACAAATTAAAAAAGGGTTTTGGGGGATTTTAAAATTTTCCAAGGACTTTTTCAGATCCTTTTCCAATTTTGATATCAATCAATTTGGTAAAAATTGGTCCAAATTGGGAAAATTAGGGATAATTTATTGAAAAAAGGAATTTGGATGGTAAAAAAATCTAAAAAAAGAAAAGTGAGTCTTGAAAGTAAATTTGGGAAAAGGGGAAAAATGGATAAAAACATTGGGTACATGTAAGGGGGTTTATGGGAGGTTTTTTTAAGTCAACAGGCTGGGAAAAAAAGTAAAAAAATAGAGAAAAAAAACCAAAAATTTACAAGATAAGGAACAAGAATTAAGGGAAAACCCAAAAAGGAAATTGGGATAAATAAGGAAATAACAATGTTAGGAAACAATTACAATTATTAACAGTGGAAGAAATGGAAAAGAAATTGAAATTTACCAAACAACAAAACAGGGGAAAAAGCCTTTTGGTTAAAATTTCAAATTAAGAAAAAAAAGGGGAAAACGAAGGCATTATTTGCCTAAGGGAAGGGCAGAAGATGTATTATAAACAATCCAAACTTAAGTTAAATATTTTGAAGACTTATTTTAAGGGAAAAAATGCCCCCAGGGACAAGAAAATAAAAAGATGGGTTTGGGAACAAATGGATATAAAACATTTTTTAAAAAAAACTTTCAAAATAAATTGAAAAAAATTTCAATAGAGGAAATAAAACTTTTTGAAAATTAAAAAATAGGGAAAGGGGCCCCGGCCCCCGATGGTTTTACCCAATTATTATAAAACTTTTCAAGAAGTTACCCCCTTTCTAACCAATAGTAAATGCCAAGGGGGGAGAAAATTCATGGAAAGAAAACAAAAGACTTTTAATTGTAAAGAAGGGGAAAGGGTAAAAAAATAAGAAGAATTATGGCCAAAATTTTTAAAAATTTGATTATAAAAAAATTTTTCATAGTTTTTTGCAAAAAAAATTGGTAAAATTGGTGGGGTAAAAATTCCGGGGAGTATATTGAAAAAAAAATTGGTTTTAACATAATAGAGTATTTTCAAAAAAAATAGGGAAAAAATTAGGGCCCTTAAAAATTTTTTCAAAACCCGAAAAAAACGTTGGAAAAATTTGAATTGGGAAAATGTTTGGGAAATAATAAATAAAAAAATTTTGGGGGAAAATTTAAAGTGGGTTAGGGGAATTTTGATGATGGGAAAGGGGTTGTTTTTTAAAAAAATGGGAGAAAATCAAAAATTGGGTTTTTTTAAAGGAAAAAGGGAGGGGTTCCCCAAACCCCGCCCCTTTTGGAAAAATTTTTTTGGGAAAGGGGGTA